>JAVSCE010018540.1:0-20124 GCA_032199065.1 Smutsia gigantea | reverse complement strand
AAATAGATTTGTTCTTAGAAACTGTAGTTAGCTCATAAGAAGTGTTTTAATAAAAAACTAACACACTACTTATAAAACTTTGTTTTTCTTCATTATAGTTGAGATTACAGACTTCCTGCCAAAATGTTTTCTTCAAAGCCCAGACTTGTCATACCTTATGGCCTCAAGACTCTGCTGGAGGGAGTTAGCAGAGCCATTCTTAAGACCAATCCGCCAAACATCACCCACTTTGCAGCAGTTTATTTTAAATAACTTACTGTATTTAGAGAAAGTTTGTTATTGATTTAGATTAATACTTGTTGCTTTGAGAAAGAAGCATTTTAAGTTGGGAATTTTATGTGTCTGATTTCCTGTATTTATTCCTTCAGGGAATATTTCTCTGGATATACAAGATCTGGTTAAAAAGTTTCACCAGACTACAGGTAAGTACCACAAATGGTAATAGTTTAATAGTACTAGTTATAGGGAGAATAATACTAGTTATAGAGGGATTAAAGATGGTGGCATGACAGGTGAGGCAGAGGCCTCCTCCCAAAATCACACATAATATGAAAATATAATTAATACAACTAATCCTGAAAGAGCAACAGGAAAGAAGGCTGTGCCACACTGCACACACCTGGAGAAAAGAACACACCTCACAGAACAGGGTAATGTACCAAGGCTGGGATCCGGTGGGACCTAAGCCCTTCCCCCACCGCAACTCATGGGAGGGAGGAAGAGAAACGGAGTGGGGAGGGAGTAGAGGCCTGGGACAGCTGAACAGCTAGCTCTGGAGATCTGCTCTGGAAGCATGAACCTACATTGCATGGTGCTCTGGTGATTAGTGGGATCAGAAAGCTAAAACAGGCGGAATACCTGGAGAGACCAAGATTCCAGCTGCTTGTGGAAAACAGATGCATATCTGGCAGCTCTGGGACAAAAGAAAGGTGGGCAGTCTGAGAGACTTCCTAACAGCAAGAGGGCTGCTAAAGGGGCAATGATTGCATGAAGCTCACTGCTCTGGAGAAAGGGCAGGTAGACAAAATTGTCCGAGCTCACTCTTCCCAGCAGGTTGGGAACATTCAGGAGCTGCAGGAACTCCATCCCGCTTGCTGGCTATGCAGCTCCAAGGCCCCCACCATGAAAGGCAGCCTGCTGTGCCTTCCTCCCAGTGAGCCCACACCTGGCTTGCAAACCAGCGTCCTCTGCCCTGGCTTCAACCAGCCAGAGGGAAGCCCCGCCTACGGCAGCTACAAACGCAAGGCATAGAGACTTATACCTGTGTGTTTGGCCCACTGGTTCTGGCCAGGGAGACAGGCATAGCAGCCAGGAAGCAGGAAACAGATCTTTCCTCATGCCAGGCACCAGCACCACTCCCCGGTGACCCCCAACATTGCTCCAGGGGCTGAGCAGCTGCAGAGAGTAGAGCTTCTGGCACTAGAGGGCACCAGATACAAATATGAAATGTCAAAGGAACCTGGTTCAAACCAGTGCGACCCCCAACATTGCTCCAGGGGCTGAGCAGCTGTAGAGAGTAGAGCTTCTGGCACTAGAGGGCACCACATACAAATATGAAATGTCAAAGGAACCTGGTTCAAACCAAAATCCCACAAACACCAGAACAAGGATCAAGTGAGACTGAACTAATTAATCAATCTTCCTGAAAGAGATTTCAAAATAAAAATGCTCGTGGAGGTACAGGAAAATATTCAAGAACCCAAATGAATTTAGGATGGAGATACAATTGTTAAGGAACAAAATGGAGGGTTTTAAAAGCAGATTAGATATGGTGGAGGAAACTTTAAATAAAATTGAAATCAGAGAAGAGGAATACAAAGAAGCTGAGGCACAGAAAGACAAAAGGGTCTCGAGGAATGAAAGAATATTGAGAGAACTGACCAATGCAAACTGAACAATAGTCATATTATAAGGGTAGCAGAAGAAGAAGAAGAGAGAGAAAAAGGGATAGAAAGTGTCTTTGAGGAGGTAACTGCTGAAAATTTCCCCAATCTGGGGAAGGAGATAGTCTCTCAGGCCATGGAGGTACGCAGATCTCCCAACACAAGGGACCCAAGGACGACAACACCAAGACATATAATAATTAAAATGGCAAAGATCAAGGATAAGGACAGCCTTTAAAAGGAACCAGAGAGAGGAAAAAGATCACATACAAAGGAAAGCCCATCAGGCTATCATCATGCTTCTCAGCAGCAACCTTACAGGCCAGAAGGGAGTGGCATGATGTATATAATGCAATGCAGCAGAAGGGCCTTGAAGCAAGAATACTCTACCCAGCAAGTTTATCATTTAAATTTGAAGGTGGGATTAAACAATTTCCAGAGAAGCAAAAGCTTTACCTCCCACAAACCATCTCTACAGTGTATTTTGGAGGGACTGCTATAGATGGAAGTGTTCCTAAACTAAATAGCTGTCACCAGAGGTAAGAAACCACAGTAAAAAAGTAGAACAATTAATTACTCAGAAAATGCAAAATTAAATCAACTACCCCCAAAGTCAGTCAAGGGATAGAAAAGAGAACAGAATATGATACCTAATACATAAAGAATGAAGGTGGAAGAAAAAGGTGGAGGAGAAAAAAAAAACCTTTAGATTGTGTTTTTAATAGCATACTGAGTTAAGTTAGACTCTTAGATAGTAAGGAAGCTGCCCTTGAACCTTTGGTAACCATGAATCTAAAGCCCGCAATGGCAATAAGTACATAGCTATTGATAATCACCCTAAATGTAAATGGTCTGAGTGCACCAATCAAAAGACAAAGAGTAACTGAATGGATACAAAAATAAGACCCATGTATATGCTGCCTCCAAGAGTCTCACTTCAAACCCAAAGACATACACAGACTAAAAGTGATGGATGGAAAAAGGTATTTCATGCAAACAATAGGGAGAAAAAAGCAGGAGTTGCAGTACTTGTATCAGACAAAATAGACTTCAAAACAAAGTCACAAGACACAAGGACATTGCATAATGATAAAGGGGTCAGTCCAACCAGAGGGTATAACCAGGGGGTATATCTATGCACCCAACACTGGAGCAAGTACATATATGAAACCAATACTAACAGAATTAAAGGAGGAAATAGAATGCAATGCATTCATTCTAGGAGACTTCAACACTCCACTCACTCCAAAGGACAGATCAACCAGAAAGAAAATAAGGAGACAGAGGCACTGAAAAACATATTAGAACAGATGGACCTAATAGACATCTATAGAAGTCTTCACCCAAAAGAAGCAGGATACACATTATTCTCAAGTGCACATGGAACATTTTCAAGAATAGATCATACACTAGGCCAGAAAAAGAGCTTAGATCATATACTAGGCCAAAAAAGAGCCTCAGTAAATTCAAAAAGATTAAAATTGTACCAACCAGCTTCTTAGAACACAAAGGTATGAAATTAGAAATAAATTGCCCAAAGAAAATGAAAAATTCCACAAACACATGGAGGCTTTACAACATGTTCCTAAATAACCAGTGGATCAATGACCAAATTAAAACAGAGATCAAGCAATATATGGAGACAAATGACAACAATAATTCAACACTACAAAATCTGGGACGCAGTGAAGGCCATGATAGGAGGGAAGTATATTGCAATACAGGCCTACCTCAGGAAAGAGGAACAATCTCATATGAACAGTCTAAACTCATAATTAATGAAACTAGAAAAAGAAGAACAAATGAGGCCCAAAGTCAGTAGAAAGTGGCACATAATAAAGATTATAGCAGAAATAAATAAAATCAAGAAAAATAAAACAACAAAGAATCAATGAAACCAGGAGCTGTTTCTTTGAGAAAATAAACACCTAGCCAGACTTACCAAGAAAAAAAGAGAGTCTACAGACATGAACAGAATCAGAAATGAGAAAGGAAAAATCACTACCGACACCACAGAAATACAAAGAATTATTAGAGAATACTATGGAAAATTATATGCTAACAAACTGGATAACCTAGAAGAAATGGACAACTTTCTAGAAAAATACAACCTTCTAAGGCTGACCCAGAAAGAAACAGAAAATCTGAACAGACCAATTACTAGCAACAAAACTGAATTGGTAATGAGAAAACTACCTAAGAACAAAACCCTGGACCAGATGGCTTCACCACTGAATTTTATCAAACATTTAGTGAAGACCTAATATCCATTCTCCTTAAAGTTTTTAAAAAAGTAGAAGAGGAAGGAATACTTCCAAACTCATTCTACAAGGCCAGCATCACCCTAATGCCAAAACCAGGCAAGGACACCAAAAAAATGCAAATTACAGACCAATATCCCTGATGAACATAGATAAAAAAATACTCAACAAAATATTAGCAAACCAAATTCAAAAATACATCTTAAAGATCATCCATCATGATCAAGTGGGATTTATTCCAGGGATGAAAGGATGGTACAACATTCGAAAATCAATCAACATTATCCACCACATCAACAAAAAGGAGGACAAAAACCACATGATCATCTCCATAGATGCCAAAAAAGCATTTGACAAATTTCAACATCCATTCATGATAAAAACTCTCAACAAAATCGGTATAGAGGGCAAGTACCTCAGCATAATAAAGTTCATACATGACAAACCCACAGCCAACATCATACTTAACAGCGAAAAGCTGAACTTTAAGATCAGGAAAAAGACAAGGATGCCCACTCTCCCCACTTTTATTCAATATAGCCCTGGAGGTCCTAGCCACAGCAATCAGAAAACACAAAGAAATAAAAAGCCCTAAAGAATTCACTCCAAAACTACTAGATCTAATATCTGAACTCAGCAAAGTTGAAGGATACAAAATTAACACACAGAAATCTGTTGCTTTCCTATACACTAATGATGAACTAGCAGAAAGAGAAATCAGGAAAACAATCCCATTCACAGTTGCATCAAAAAGAATAAAATACCTAGGAATAAACCTAATGAAGGAAGTGAAAGACCTGTACCCTGAAAACCACAAGACACTCATAAGAGAAATTAAAGAAGATACCAATAAATGGAAACACATGCCGTGCTTATGGATATGAAGAATTAATATTGTCAAAATGTTCATCCTGCCTAAAGCAATCTACAGATTCAATGCAATCCCTATCAAAATACCAACAGCATTCTTCAACAAACTAGAGCAAATAGTTCTAAAATTCATTTGGAATCACAAAAGACCCCGAATAGCCAAAGCAATCCTGAGAAGGAAGAATAAAGCTGGGGGGATTATACTCCCTGACTTTGAGCTCTATCACAAAGCCACAGTAATGAAGACAATTTGGTACTGGCAAAAGAACAGAACCATAGACCAATATAACAGACTAGAGAGCCCAGATATAAACCCAACCATATATGGTCAATTAATATACGATAAAGGAGCCATGGACATACAATGGGGAAATGACAGCCTCTTCAACAACCGGTGTTGGCCAAACTGGACAGCTACATGCAAGAGAATGAAACTGGATTATTATATAACCCCATACACAAAAGTAAACTTGCAATGGATCAAAGACCTGAATGTAGGTCATGAAACCATAAAACTCTTGGAAGAAAACATAGGCAAAAATCTCCTGAATATAAACATGAGCAACTTTTTCCTGAATGCGTCTCCTCGGGCAAGATAAACAAAAGCAAAAAGGAACACGTGGGACTATATCAAGCTAAAAAGCTTCTGTACAGCCAAGGACACCATCAGCAGAACAAAAAGGCATCCTACAGTATGGGAGAATATATTTAAATGACATATCCGACAAGGGGTTAACATCCAAAATATATAAAGAACTCACATTCCTCAACAACCAAAAAGCAAATAACCCAATTAAAAAATGGTGGAGGATATGAACAATTCTCCAAAGAAAAAATTCAGATGGCCAACAGACACATGAAAAGATGCTCCACATTACTAATTATCAGGGAAATGCAAGTTAAAACCACAATGAGATACCACCTCACACTAGTTAGGATGGCCAGTATTGAAAAGACTAAGAACAACAAATGCTGGTGAGGATGTGAAGAAACGGGAACCCTCCTATACTGCTCATGGGAATGTAAGCTAGTTCAACCACTGTGGAAAGCAATATGGAGGTTCCTCAAAAAAGTAAAAATAGAAATACCATTTGACCCGGGAATTCCACTCCTAAGGAATTTACCCAAAGAATACAAGTTCTCAGATTCAAAAAGACATATGTACCCCTATGTTTATCACAGCACTATTTACAATAGCCAAGAAATGGAAGCAACCTAAGTGTCCATCAGTAGATAAATGGATAAAGAAGATGTGGTACGTATATACAATGAAATACTTATTCAGCCATAAGAAACAAATCTGCCATTTGCAACAACATGGATGGAGGTAGAGGATATTATGCTTAGTGAAATAAGCCAGGCAGAGAAAATAAGTACCAAATGATTTCCCTCATTTATGGAGTATAACAACAAAGCAAAACTGAAGGAACAAAACAGCAGCAGACTCACAGACTGCAAGAAGGGACTAGTGGTTGCCAAGGGGAGGGGTGGGGGAGGGCGGGTGGGGAGGGAGAAGGGGACTGAGGAGTGTTATGATTGGCACACATGGTGTGGGGGGGATTATGGGGAAGACTGTGTATCAGTCACAAAGAAGGCAAATAGTGACTCTGTGGCATCTTGCTACCCTGATGGACAGTGACTGCAATGGGCTATGGGGGGGACTCGATAATATGGGTGTATCTAGTAACCACATTGTTTTTTATGTGCAACCTTCATAGGAGTGTATATCAATAAAACCTTAATAAGAAAATAATAATACTGGTTATAAGTTACTGCTTCATTACTAGCATACTTTCAGACTTAATGATGCCAACAAACTGTTTTGTTTTATCGTACTGATGCTTTATTTTTAACTATTTAATCAGTTTTTTTAAAAAGCTGGACAATGACGTTTTGGAGGATTCTAAGTCTTAAAAAGACAAAGGGAACATTTATCTTTTGCAAACCATTTGGTACAATGAGACATAAAATACTGTGTGTGAGTTATAACTCAGTTCTGAGAGCCTGTGCAGGCTTTTTCTTGTTAGTTTAAGTAGAACCATCTCACTGAAGTTATACTGGATTAATCTTCATAAGGCTGATAAGATCTGCCTATAGCAAGCCTACTTTATAACTTTTAAGAAATGCAGTTTTCTATGTAAATATAATCTCAAGGTTACAAGATAGCAATCTTTGAAATTACTAAAGCAGATCTTAAAACATTAAAGAAAAGCTCCACTTTTCTTAGTAAATAATTAGCAGGCACTCAATACAGAACTTAAGTTATAGGGTGACTAGTCTGATATTTGCTGACATTCTCTCATGTATTCAAACTAAGGCAAATGGTTAATCTAGTGCTTTGCATTTTCAAAAACACTTATTATAGCTTAAGGCATTTGATACCAACTTAATATCTTGTAATTATGAAATATATCTATTCAAAATAGTATATATGATATATATTTATGTGTATATACTCACACACACACCCACACACATACAATAAATGAGAGGAAGAATACTCTGCACCTTAGTACCCAGTTTAGGGAGTAGACAATTTAAATTTAACCAAAGCTGAATTAAAGATGGGAGCTTTATAATTTTTAATTTGATATTGTATTTCAAAATTTTTGTCTCTTTTTAAGTAGGTGCTGATTTATTCTTTCCCCATTTATATGTGATTTATAGAACACTTTCAGATGAAGGATTCCATTCAATATGCATAAAAGCTCTACAGATGAGGAGGCCGAGGCTTGGAAGCATTGACTTGGCCAAGGTCTTGCAGCTCCTCAGTCATTTATAGTCAGGCCTGAATTCCAGGTCTTCTCACATGCTTTTATACTATGAGAAAGTTTGGGGAAGAAAGCAATGTCAGCAGTGCCCTGAGGATTGCACAATGCTTTACCTTTTCAGAATGGTGGTTATTTCATAGGGGACTTCTAGAAGCAAAAATGGGAAAGATAATTAATATAGGGATTAACCACCTAGATATCATTTCAGGTCTGACAGGTCCGAGAGGTAGACACTTTTAAAAGGGCAACTGGCCTTTCTGGGGTCGCTAAAACGTCATGTAAGTAATATATCACAAGAGGTCCCATGCAGGCAATCTAGGGATTGTAGTAATTCAATCTCTAGAGAGGTTGGGTTCTTGAAAACTCTTAAGGTAAATCATTGGTTGGGGAATTTAAGGCCTTCTGGGGGCAAATAGCTACGGAGGCTGTGAATCGGTGTGGGGGTGGGTAGGTCAGTCTAGTCAGCAGTCGGGCTTGGGGTTTGCCATGGTGTCATACCCCCACTGTACCACAGGCCTTAGATTCCGTTAGCAGTGGTCTGCTGCTAGCTGGCATGCCAGAGGGGTTTCTCTATGCCTGGGCTTCACCCTCAGCTTTTGACCTTCCCCTCCAGCCTGCACTGTACCTGGGCCCCTTGTTTCTTATTCCATGGTGCTGGGCTGATGGGCAGGGCTGTGTGGCTTTCTCAGTGTTCTGCTGGTCGGCCATGTGGTAGCCAAGCTCTGTCTTGGATCTGCGGTCAGTCCTGAGCCAGTGTTTCCTGCCTCTGCCCCAGGGCTAGGAGACCTCTGTTTGGTGTTGACATAGGATCCCTCTTCTGGCACTTCTGCCCTTCTTCCTTTCGTCTGTCATGTGAGGCCCACAGCAAAGTGCTTGTGAGTGAGTGTGAGCTCTTGCTGGGGCGGAGGCCCAGCCGCCCCGGACCACCTGTGCCGGTGCATTATGGGCTTTGCTCATTCTCTGCCAGCTGGTATGGCAGGCGGGGGCCTCTCCTTTCCTGGTCCTGACACAGACACGGTTCTTCCATCCATTGTCTCCTTGGAAGGGCTGGTTGCTCTTTGGATATCAGGTGAACTTTATTGCCTGTGACCCAGCTTTCTGATGGGCTCAAGAAGTTATAATTTTGCTATTTCTATGCCTTTTCTTCATTATGATGGGAAAGATTTTTTTTTCAGCTTTCTATATTCTAAGTGTAAGGACAGGCTTACTGAAATAAAATTTCCCCTATTCCTCCAGCCACAGGAGTTTTCTTCCTCTGAGCTTATCTTTACTAGGACTATTACTAGGTACTCACCTTTTTTTTACCTATACTATTTGTATGTATATCTTATTGGACCTACTGAACATAAGCTTAATGAGGTCTTGTTTTAATAGTCTTCATAGCCTACCTGTGCCTGGTGGTGTCTTACTGCACATGGCGCAGGCCCCCCGCCGAGTACTGGTGGGCAGAGGGCTGTGTTGAGAAGCAGGCGGGGAAGTCCCCACAGGCAGTGGTCAGGACAGTGAAGTTGTTGCTCTAAGGAAGGACATAATAGCTGCGGCTTTCCTGTCGTCTTTGAACTTCCATGTCCGGAATTAGACACCTTACTTGAATGTACAAGAAATGAGCAGGTGTTGTGGAAGGAGACACTGTAGGATGCTGTTCCTTGGAATCTGAATGAAAACATGTCTCCAAATAAAGTTGTGAAACAAATTCTTGTAAAGCAAATTCTGCTTTTCCTGCAGATTTCATTATGATGTTAGGGAAATGCTTTCCCAAGGGAAAATCCTCAGTCAAGTAACATGCAGATGTGAGAACATCCGACGGATGGCACGGAGTGTAGTTGGGCAGGTGTGTGAGTGGCGGGCAGAGAGCTGAGCTGACACTGCTCTGCGGCAGTTGCCTAGCGCTGGGAGTCGCCGTGGTGTCAGCTCTCAGCCTCCCAAGCCCTGGGCATTTTTCTCAGGTTGCAGGGCTGAGTCCACACTTGCAGATCACCATCTCTCCGCTCCTCGTCTCTGGCCCCGTGGGCCCTTCTTGGGCTGCAGTATCACAGCCTGTCTGTATATGCTACCACTTTAAAATTTTAGGTTAGAATATATGATATTTCCTAAGTAAAAATACCTTGTATTCCCCTATTTTTACAACTCATTGTTAAACTTTATAAGCCAATTTTCTTAAATTGAGGAATGCCTTAATATGACAGCATTTGTTCAATTACTAAATTATTACAGATAATTTGAAGAGATAATTTATTACCCAGGTTGGAGTATTTTCCTCACCCCTTTTCTCCAGTTTTGTGTGGAAGTTCACGTTAGTTTTTTCCGTGGAGGTTTTTAGCTTCCTTATTTCTAGGCAGAATGATGTTCCCCTTAATGCTGATGTGGCAGCTGAAGGTGGGACCTGATAATCAGTGTTGCCACTGTGCTACTTAGCATCGTTTATCCTGAGGAAATGAGGTGTCTTTTGGGTGGATAAGGAAGGAAAGTCTCATCACCCACACAAAGTCACCGATGTTGGAGAAGAAAGCAGAACCCTCCTGTCCTTGTGTGTATATTGACATTTGAATGCTCGTCTATTACTGCTTTCTTTATAATTCTCATTTGGGGAAATATATGCTTATTAACCTATCTGGCTGTTATTTTTAGTAGAGAGGTGGTCAGAAGGAACGACACAAAAGAAGAAACCAAACTGTGTAAAAGAACCGGAAAGAACATCTGTAGTTTCCCATGAACCTAAACGGTCGTAAAAATCTACGGACACAGAGGAGACCAATATAACTAGGCCACAATGTAGCAACAGAACCACCCAGTTCCCATCAGTGCATGCTGAGCTGCTCTCAGAGCCTGAGGCGGCAGCTGAAGCAGCGCGTGGTCCAAAGCCAGCCCCCCCGAGGACCCCTATCCCATCATCACCACCACCACCAGCTCTCTCACCAGAGTTTGCCCAAGTGCCAGCTGACCCAGCTCAGTGTGCTGTTCAGATGTTAGGTAAAGTTGCGTCTACTCATTCTGATCCATCTGACATTTTAATGGTGGGTGTGGCTACAAGTATGCCTGTTTCATCCGAGGAGGCGCTGAGCTCAGAGGCTGAAGATTACGCGGTGGCCGCTCCTACTGTGTGTTCTGGAGAGGCGGTGGGGGCGTTAGGAGCCAAACATCTGTCCGTGTAGGTTTGGGTTCTGAGCCTAAAGACCGTGAGGGCGAGCCGCCAACGGCTTCCCCAGTCCCCACGCAGGACGAACAAGAACCTCCTGCTTATGACCAAGCTCCTGAGGCCCCTGTGCAGGCTGGCACTGAGGTCACATCAGTCGCTCATGTATCGTCTATCTGCAACGATGAGCCTGTGACTGAAGGACTTGTTTATGTTGAGCAAATACCAGGACAAATAGTTATCCCTTTCACTGATCACGTTGCTTGTCTTAAAGAATATAAGCAGTCACCACCAGTTAGTCCCAGCCTTGTGGTAGGCAAGACAGCCTCAGGCGTGTCTGAAAAATCTGTAGGTGCTGCCAAACTTGCACAGTCTGAGGATACAAAACACGATTCCTCAGTAGACGTGGAGGTGAAGGACTCCACCACAACAGTATGCTGGGGAACCTCCCCGCGCCTGGCAGTCCCTGGCTCTCCTGGGCAGGAGCCCTGGGAGCACGCAGCGTCCCGGGCTCCGGAGGGCAAACCTGGGCTCCCTGGGGACGCTGCAGAAGCGGGGCGCCCGGCTGCGCCTGTGGGATCATCGAGCGGCCCCCCACTTCCTGCTCCAGAAATGGAACCGGAATGGGAAACAGCGCCTGAACCAGGTCTGATGGAGTCAGGTAAGAGAATTAGATACTGATAAATTTAAAAATTACCTTTCAGGTGACATCTGTATTTCGGGTAACTGTCTAGGTTGGCGCCTGCAGAGTGATCAAGTTTTTCTAAGTTTTTAAAATGCCAGGCCTATTTAAAGGCTTTGTTCTTGAGATTTTACATTTATGAGATGAGTGCTTTTAAAGTGACATCACCAAGACTTAGCCTCACAAATGGTCTTCGAGCCCTTCTGTGTTATTCTCTTGGATGTAGTATGTAGTGGGAAACTTTAGAGCCTGTGGTCAGGTACAAAATATATTTATGTGATCTGAGTATTCTTATTGCAAGATGGTCACTAGGGGCTGTTGGTTTGAAATTTCTCACTTGTGAATGTAAAATCACTGTCAAGCAATGCATTTACATGGGCTGTGGCATCGTGAAAGTGACAGATGGCGGTGGTTGGCCGCTTTCGCAATGAGTCAAGAGAGCTTTGCAACCGGCTTGGGGGCAGGGCAGGCGCTGCCGTCCTGCTGCTGGGGGGCAGCTTCACGCTGGAGGGAGAGAGGGCAGGTCAGGCTGCAGTTCTGCCACACAGGGGAGCAGGGAGGGGGCAGCAGCACGGAGGGCAGGCAGGCACTTGGGCAACCGTGGACCCAGCTAAGGGGACTGACTGGCTTCCTTCCTTTGGGTCCCCCGACAAGAGCCAAAATCAAGCCCCTAGATTCTTGGCTGCCGAGCTATGGCCCACGCTTTCCTGTGACAGACACAGTTTGACCTCCATCTCCGTCTAAGTGTGGCGTTTGGTCTGCCCACCCTCCTCCTCCTCCGGACACCGCGGGGACCCTGTCCTCCCCGCAGGGATGGATGGCACATGCCTGAGTCTCCTGCAGCAGCTCTCCTGACCTTGCCTCCCCCCGGAACCCGAGTGATGCAGAGGGTTCAGAAGCAGGCGCTGAGATCAGGTTCTGTCCGGCGGTGTGACAGGGATTCTGCACAGCTGGAAAGGAGGCGTGCTGGGAGCGTGGCGTGGGGTCTGGCACTACGCTTGTGGCTGAAGCAGCACTTCCATCCAAGTCACTGTTCTCCCCAGTGCTTGCCTCTAAGGCCCTTCGGGGATGGACAACACACAGAATCTGAAGACTTGGCTTGGGCGTAGTTTTTAACTAGTCTGAAGAAAGATCAACTGAAGTTCCTGCAGCTGCTGAAAACATACCAGTTTAATCATGTGCACAATGTTCTTTTCTGGGGAAGAAAACAGCTGCCCCGGCGATACACAGCCCAGTGTTCAGAAGGCTCCTCTGCCGGGAACCTGGCTGCCTCTGCCCCGTCTTCTGGGACCCATTCTCCATGACAGGACTGCCTCGTTAGGCAAGTCAGACTTGGTTCACAGGTTCCTTGGTGTGAGAAGATGGACGGTACTCCAGACCATCTTCTTAAAGAGCCACTGTAGGCCCAAGCAGCCCTTTCCCGCCGCCTAGGACCTGCGATTTCAAGCCTTGCCTAAAAGGGGTGCTCTCTGGGGACTGAGACCTAGAGCATGTGATAGTATGTGTGTGGTGACAAATTAATGGGAGATAATGGTGCCAGTGATGAGCCAGAGCTTTTTGATTATGTGATCAGAACTAATGTAAATAAAAAAATCATTATACAGATGCATTAACTTTTTTCAATGGCTTGATATACTCTTCAATTGACTTTATTTGGTAAAGCTCTCCATTCGCTGCCTGAGGACCCTGCAGAAGCCAGGTCTGAAGTAGCTAGAAACAGCAGCTTAGAATGAGATTCCGTCTTCAGCCACAGCTCCTGGGTCCCCTGCCACTTGCTGTCACAACCTTGTTCTCATTATCCAACTGTAGAGAATCTCTTTTCCACATTACCAAACAGAATTTACTTAGCCCTCTCTATAGCATGGCCTGCTTTATGGCACTTATTACTACAGCTGTTTATTCATATGTAAAAAAAAATTTACATTTCAGTGCATAGTACCTGATACAGAGACCAAACCTTTAATGCCTGCAAATTTTTTTTTATAGCAATAGCAAGGGAAGCAGGACAGCCAGCACCCTAACATGTGGACCCTTTACTGTCTAACTGATACGAGTCAACAAAGTCCCCATCATCGCCACCTGCACCTGGGCCTGTCCCCCAAGCAACCCTCTGTCTGTCTGGTCCTCAGGAGCCCACTTCCTGCAGCACCGACCCAAAGTCACTTCTCCAGCTTACGTGATGATGGCAGGCAGCAAGAAGGGCAGTGCCCGCCACCTTTCATTCTAGTAGGGTCAAATGCTCAGGAGGCTCCGGACCGGAACCCTCTCCCTGGATATGCCGTGGTTTCTCAGTCGGATGCGCTGAAGAGATACACTGCAGTACGCGTACCCACTGCCGTTCCTGCAGATCAGAAATTCCAGAAACATACCCCAAATCCCCAGAATGGCAGTCCTTCTCCAAGTGGACAAGATGTCCCCAGGCCTCAAAGCCTAGTTTTTCTTTCCGTTGCTTTCCCAGTAGGAGAGGTAGCCAAAAAAGGTTCAGGATCTGGTGACAAACATATGCCCTTTGGAAGCTGTAGTATTGCTGGAGAAATAAACCTGACCACTGCCCACGTTCGCAAAGCAGAACCTCAGAACTGGTAGGTACATTTCCTACTGTGCTGTGTGACCCTGAACACCGCTGAGTTTTCAGCATTTTGATTTGACCTGCAGGTTGAGAGTTTTTAAAAACTGAATTGAGATCTGCAGTAGGTTGGGGTCAGCTCTAGTGTGATGTGGTATTGTCTCCAGGTTTCCTGCCACTGGTTCCTGACAAAAGCCCAGCCAGCGCACTACCCCTAACAACGCATGCCAGACACCTGGGGCCTCAGACAGGCCCTGATCAGCTCAGTCACCACTGAACTCCGGTTCTATGTCTAGCCCCAGGGACGATGCAAAAAGGGGGTAGTTAAAAAAAACGTGGAAACTTTATAATCTAGTTGGCATGTTTAAGAGGTGGGGAGGAGCCGAGACAAGACATAAAGGTATTGATGAGCCAGGCGCCCTCCATCAGGCCTCGATGTAACGGGACACCTGAGTGGGAGAAGCCACCTCCCCGCGGAGCCCGCAGAGGCTGAGGGCGGCCAAGAGCTTGGGGATTCGAGACCGCAAGCAGGTCCGATGAGACTGGCTGGGAGGAGCTGGGCGGAGTCCATAAGATGAAGTTGGAGATGTGAAGAGAGGCCCGTACAATTCAGGGTCTCTGTAAGCCAGAGAGACTTGGACTGCAGTTCAACGGGAAGCCAGAGAATGACCCATCTGCTGGCTGCCGCATGGAAAGGGAGACAAGAACAGGTCACGCAAGCTTATAGTCACCCCCCAGCGAGTTCCGTTTCTTATACTTGCAGGCATTTCAAGCTGAACAGCTGATGGACAAAAGCTAGATTTTCTTCATAGGTTCAAGTACTACAGTTACTATGTTTGGGGAGACAACTCATCACAGTATCTTAGGGCTGTGTGCATTTCTTATTCACTCCCTCCATACACTTTTGCGCAAGTTAAACATGAAGTCTGAAACGTGGATTTTTTCAGCATGAAATGCTAGGGTATTTTCATGCACAGGTAACTAATCAGGTAGGAGCTTAGAGCAGGAGGATGGCCTTGCATTCCTGACCCTGACTCGCGTTCAGGTTCGTGATTCAAACAATTCACTACTTACCTTACAGATGCTGAAAGTGACACTGTTTGAATCGACGTCCAAAGTGGAGCCTGCCACCACGCGTAATGTGTCAATAAACTTCATGCAAGCAAAAAACCTGTATTCTTATTTTGTAATCTAGGAGATACACAACTGAACATACAGGTCTTAAATCTTTTTGGACGTAGGACACAACAGCATTTTCCAACTTTTATATCTGTGTTGTAAAGAAAGCTATGTGCCCCCTACAGTGGTGCCCAGTCAGGTGCCCCTACTTGATCGCTCTGTGGCCGGCACCTCACGATGACACTGTGCTCACCTACACACCACAGGGCGCTGCCCGCCTGCTGAGCGCTCTGCGCGAGAGGTGGACAACTGGCCCGGGGACAGCAGGGCCACAAGGACCTCTTTGCAAGGACACTCTTGCCAAGTTAGGACAGTATTGGGTGTAAAAGACATCACACTTTTTTTGAACATTCTAAAGCCTTTATTTAGCATCAGTACACTATTTCATTATAACACTTGTTAATGTCAAAACAGCAATTAAAATAATTTACTGGCAGCTACCTAAGACTCCTTGGAGCAGCATCTCAGTCTGGGGTTGGGTGGATAAATATAAGATTAATGTGCCCCAATTAAAGGGGCAAAGCTACTGTACAGTAGGTCTCCATACATATTTTAAGTACACAGGTACCTTGCAGTACACACGATCTCCTCTTACATAGTTTGGTATTTATAATATATGAGTACAACTTAGCTGTTCTGGTGGCGTTTGCCACTGGAAGCATTTCAAAGGTTTGTCATTATGTCATGATGTTGATTAAAATCTGTATTTCTAGGACATTTTTGTGAATTGCTAGATTATATATGTATATTTTCAATTCAAACACCTTTTAATTCAATGACACTGGTTACAAAATTATAAAAGTAAATTCAGAGCATTAAAATAAGCAAAATATACGTTGGTTTAGAATTTTCAAATGAACTATTCAGGCATTTTATTCTTTTTGGAAGTGGGGTAAAATTAAAATTAGTATGACAAAACCATCTTTTAATACAGTCTTTACAAAATGACAACCTTCTCTACATTTGAGCACATAAACTTTATATAGGAGAATTATAAACATTTCAAGGTTACATCTAAAACATTCAAGCATGACAGCATGAAAATATTCAAAATAACCTGATTTGGGATTACTATATAATTCCATGAAGCTAAAGTTACACTTAGGCATAAACCTTCAGTAAGTATGACAGCAGCTGTGACAAGCATGTTCCCCAGCAGTTTCTCTGGCCTCTGTGAAACAGTGTCCAAATAAGAATGTTGGGAGAGCAAAATCACCCATTTGTTCTAAGACTTGCATCACTAATACCACCTTACACCCTATTTTTGTTGGATGAAATGCAAGTTATGAGCAGGGGTTTTTTCTTTTTTTTAAAAGATGAGTAGAAACCAAGGAAAACAATTTTAAAACATAAGTTTAAGACTTATTTGTAGATTAGCCAAATGCCCTGATTTGTCTGCATTTTCTTTTAATAAATGTCAGGCAAATTGAAGTAGTTTCTGTCCCAGTAGCTGCCAGAGTAAAGCCAGTCCTGGGCTCCATTATAAGGGTTAGGACCTTGATTGAACCACCTGTTTGAAAAGAAAAGACTTTTAGAGGGGAAACTAATCACTGGGTACCAGCTATTCCACCAACTCACTCCCTTCTGTGGGTGAGGGGTTTCCAGAGAGGCTTTTAAGACGTGGCACTGTTTGAAGAGAGCATGTATGTAGACTAACGCTTCAAAAGGTGTGATACCATGCAAAAGGTCTATGGATTTTCCACAGCATTCACAGCAGTAAGATCTTCCGTGTAGTGGATGGTTAGAAGCAATGTATTTGTCTAATTGTTCATTCTCTAGCCCCATTCCTTCTCTCCCACTAGAAGGCATCTTTTTAAGCCATTGGGAGTAAGTAACTAGGATAAGGAAATTAACTTTTACAACATACTATGATCACAGGTAAGGTGCCAGATTCAGAGTAAATGCCCCTCCAACTCTTAAAAGTCCACTTTTCAAAGAGGTTGGATGTCAGAGAAGTGAAATGACTTGCCCAAGCTTGTAACTGACATCAAACTTAAGGATGATTTTAAAGACCACGACTTCTCAAATATACTATACAACATACACACAATGCACTGAAATTAGCCCACATCTTCCTGGGTATCAATTTTCTCCATGTTAATATGGATTCTTAGGTCCCATCTAGCTTTTAACATCCTAACCTGTCATACCTGATTCTAGAGCTATCCCAATCACTTTCTTGCCCTTCAGAAATCATGTCACACATTTCCCATAGCCCCAGCTTTCTGCTGATAATGGAAATACAAAATTACTTGCTCAAGAAGTTCACAAGTTGGTATAATATCTTAAAAATATGATTTAGTTTTCAGAGTAACATCTTTGAAAATAGTATCATGTATTTTTGCCATTCTACCAAATAAATTGCTTCTAATTTAACAAAGAGATTATATTTGTTTCCTGAGTCCCAAATGCTCCCATTATCACTAAAACAACACTAAAAACCTGAGGAGGAGAAAAAAGCTTCAGATCAGCTGATTCTTGGGATGTCCATTAGACCAAAATACCTAGAATATGACATAAATTATTTAGCTTTTAGGACTTTCCTAATTAGAACATTTTAAAAGTCTACTTCCAATGATAAAGATTATAATTCAGACTTTGGTAACCAAACTGGAAATATCTTGACAAATCATTATGTGATTAAAGTCACAGAATTCTTGTCTCATATGAGGTGTACAGTTACACTCCTCTGGGTCTCAAAGTCCGGGCACTGAAAGCACTTTGTGGGCAGGCTGAGCACAGGCAAATCAACACCAACCTTATCCAAAATCATTTTTAAGATTAACCAAGCCTCCAGTCCTGTGTCAGAAGATTTCTTCCATCAAGATGGAGAGGGGGAAAGGCAAATTGCAGTAAGTCATTTTGCAGAACGGAAGATTCAAGGGCTAAGGATGTTTCCTTGGTCACGTGTAAGCCAAGTTCTCTAAAGCCCGTATGTCTGTAAGCTTCCCTTCCGAGACCACCACTTGCTGCGGAGAGTTCAAACACTACACCAAAGATGAGCACCTACCAAGTCAATCGTCTGAAGGGTATTAGAGTTTCTTCCAAATTCTAGTTGTCCTACTTTTGAGCACTTGTGTCTGGAAACCTCACCCCTCCACACACATAACAGTCCAGTTAATTTGTCTTTCTAAGGTCTTAAACATTCAGACAAGCGTGGGCAATAGGAAAGAAGAGGGTAAGAAGATTCCTTTGCCACTTAATTCACTACTTTTGAGTCTAGAGTGCATGGATCTGTATCAGTACAGTAATACTCTATGAGCTTCTGCAGGATGCCCAGACTGCAGCAGGAGATGGTGTCACCAATGCTTTTGCTTCATCACTCGCCTCCTCACCTCTTCAAATGCTCTGTCTCTCACCAGTCCCTCCCACTTCCCTAGCCAGGTATGTGGGCTCCTCTAGGAAAACAGGTCAGGATCGTAAGCAGCTGTTTTCATAAGCAGGGAACATAGTTTACAGCCCGAAAGAATCCTGGAGCCCAAGGGGTCTTCAAGTGAGTGAAACCAGTATTAGTAGTAGTGGCAGCTCTTGTGTGGAAGAACTTGGGTTTGGGTCCTGCGAGGGCTGTTTAGCTCGACCCAGCAGGAAATTTCCTTATAAAATGCCCCTATACACACTGAACCAAGCTATTCAAAAATAGACTATCAGTCAGGAGGAGAGCAAAGTCAGGGAATGAGCAATCTTCCTTCCACCAAGAGTTCAGAGCACTTGAGTTCCGAGAAGATGGCGGCATGAGCAGGGCGGCAGAAATCTCCTCCCAAAACCATATATATTTATGAAAATACAACAAATACAACTATTCCTAAAAGAGAGACCAGACTTCCGGGAAGATGGCGGTGTGAGCAGGGCGGCAGAAATCTCCTCCCAACACTATATTTATCTACGAAAACACAGAAAATACATCCATTCCTAAAAGAGAGACGAGAAATACACGGGAAAGCGCACAGCGTGCAGCTACACCCGAGAGGACTCGGCACCCCAAGAGGCGGGTAAGATACGGAGCCCTGACCCGGCGGGACCCGAGCACTCCCCCACCCCAGCGCACTGGCGGGAGGAGAGGATTCAGAGCCGGGAGGGAGTGGAAGTACACCCCGCGAAGTAGCCAGCCCCGGGGATCTGCGCGGGGAGCGCTGACCCACATTGCGCAGTGGAGCGGAGATTGGAGAGACAGAGGGGCAGGATCTGAGCGGGGAACGCGCCAGGGGGCTTGCAGCCAGCTCCCGGGAAGGAAAAAAAAAAAACGCGCGCTTTCTTCAGCGGTCTTAAAGAGACAGGAGCCCAGCAGAGGAGCCGGATCGCCCCAGCACACTCAACCCAGCAGGCTGGGAGTCCTGGGGAGTTTCAGACGCCTTAGCTGGCGACTGAGGAAGCGTAGCCATACTTACACTTCTCACTGAGACCAACAGCCTCCTATTCGTTCCCACCCCTGCCAGAGTGATAAAGGGCCCTACGGAGCAGCGCAGCCACAGCTGTGGAGTAGTGGGGCAATAGCGCCACCTACAGCATTCCCACAGAATCTACGTCTGGTGGGCGTTTTTGTTTGTTTGTTTGTTTGTTTGTTTTTCTTTTTTCTTTTCTTTCTTTTTTTCTTATTTTTCTTTCTTTCCTTCTCTTTTTAAAGTCTTAAAGAGCCTAGCTGACATACGTGGCAACTATCAGTGACCAATTATATAGCCATGAAAAGACAGAGGAATATGGTTCAGACCAAAATCAACCAGACAACCCCAGAGAGGGAGTCTGAAGGGATGAAATGCACAGTCTTCCTGAAAAATAATTCAG
>JAVSCE010018539.1:0-263550 GCA_032199065.1 Smutsia gigantea | reverse complement strand
TTTATTCATGGGTCGTACACATATTTATTTCCACTAAGTCCTGCCTTTTGTTCAGAAAACACATAGTTCACACTACTTCCTACAGTGCATATAAATTCTTATTTTCTCAAACTCTTAATAAAAAATTTTAATATGTAATTTTTCTTGTTGTTTTATGGGCATAATTCTATTTTAAAATGTTTTAGTATCTAGCAGGCACAGTTGCCACCAGCACATTTCAGAGATTAATCTGTGTGTATATATATATTATATATATATAATACATATATGTATATATACAGTCTAATGTGAATTATAGAGTGAATTGGAAGAGTTCCTTAAAGAATAAAACAGTGAGAATTTTGATTAGGATTTTATTGAATTGGTAGATGTTGGGGGAGAACTTAAGTCTTTTTTATGTTGTATCTATAAAGTAATTATTTTCTCCATGTGTCTCATATTTAAATTATAATTTAAATATAAATAAGCTATTTTAAGATTATATATTAATAAACAGGTATGTCTTCATATCTTATTTATGTCAGTATATGCATTGTGAATTTTTCTACATAAAAACTGGGTGCATTCTTTTAGTTTGATTCTTGTGTATTTTATAGTTTAATCCACTGCATTGAATAGTTTAGTCTAAGTTGGCTTAGATTTTTTAAAATGTATTTTTATAAGGGGGTCATCATGTTGAATTCATTTTTGATTCCTGTTCTTTAAGTTCCTTCGTCTTTTAGTTACCTTAAGGAATTATCTGGGGTGTGCAATCATATTCCCCAAGCCTATTCTCTTAGAGTGATAAGTTTTTGCAGAGAAAGGTTATGTAGTCCTCTGCCTAGAAAAGCAAACACACAAACCAACATGCACACACTAGCTGGCATTATCAATTTTCAGTATATGCAATTTCAGATAATTTAGTTTCACTAAGTGATTGCACCTCATTCATTATTATTTATCTTTCTCTCTCTGTCAGCCCACCATTCCCACTTCAGAGGTATCTGTTATCATCCAATCTCTGTGACATTTTGAGGTTCTTCCAAATGGATCAATTTACTTCTGGGCTTCCCCCATGGATAGTTAAGATTTTAGATCTAATTGAAACACTTAGATATTTTCCACTTTCCTTTCTGCTTGAAACATCAAAATAAATTTATTATCTTTTATCTCATCATTTTTTACTTTGAAGGTAAAAACAAATAAGGGATTTGTCATTTAATGATTCATAATAGAATAGACGTAACTTTTCAATCCAGCATTTAGAATAGAAATTTATTAGACTCCTTGATCTGAGTTTACTCTTACATGACCAACATCATTAATTGAGCAAGGAAATGATTACAGAGACCCCACATATCACCTATCAAAATCATAAGATGGTGCTTAAAATGGAAATTACATACAATACAGGGTAGGTATCTTAAATATATATATAAAATGCAAGGAAGGGGTTCATAACATTGCTTTACTCCTGTACTATCCAAACTTCTATACTTCTAGCCTAGAACTTTAGAGGGAAGCTCAGAATACCCCCCAATTTATAATTAAGATATTCAGAAATTATTAACTTTATAAAAAAATGTCAGATGTGGGAAAACAGCCATATTAACCATAACACCTCAGACTCTGATAGTTGATGCACTAAAATGTGATACTTGATACAATGTGCACTCTTGAAACTTTTATATTTTTAGTTACAAAAGTAACATGTTGCCACTTTAACAAATCAAGAAATATAAAAATGTACATTTAAAAAAATCTTGTCATTTGTCACCCACTCCTGATTATCTAATGGTTAGAATTTTCTGTGCACTTTCCACACCCTTTTGTATTCTATCTAAACACATGAAAATATATGAGAAATATATAAAGAAGTGTATAAAAAATAATGCAAATATATAGTTCTTCATACATACTAGATATGTGTGTATGTGTGTACTTTACTTACAAACACATTTAAAAATAAAGAAACCAGAAGGATGACTGATCATGTGCTAAAGCTTGGATCAAAGAGAAATATCATATAATTTAGATGGGCCATTTGTTTTATCAAATAATATTTGATATTATTTGATATATAAATGCCTTTAAAATAACCAATGCTTTTATCCTGAGTTTAATCTAATGTGATATTCTTATGCAATAAAAACATTCTCTTATAGACCACTATTTTGAAAAAAACTAGGAACTGAATATCATTTCATAAGCTTCTCTAAATTTTCATTTCTTTGATAACTCTTTAAATCTTAATCTCCCACCTAGTATGTCCAAACTGAGAGATCATTTTATTGCCTTTTGTTTTCATTTAGTAGTGCCTCTATACCACATGTTTGCAATTCAGTAATTCATTGTTTAGCTCATATATTTGGGATTGAATCATGTGCTATAGTTGCATATTAGAAATGCCAGTCTCGCCTGAAATTTATTTAAATTGGAATTATCTAATCTTTGGGGGAATAGCAGTGGTGTTTAGCTGTTCCTGTTCTGCTTGGGAAATTTGATTTATGTCTTTTTTTCCTGTGAGTTTCCTGGAGAAATATATACTTTACTGGAAAAAAAAATGCACAAAAACAGAAGGAGGAAGTTCTCTGTGATTTACTTAGACTCTGAAGCAATTTATAATAGTAGTACCAGTAATATGAACATTAAAAAAAAGTAGCAGTCCTATTGCATATTTTGAAAATAGCATGCAGCTCTTTAACATGGAGCACATAACTCTTTTATCCTCCAGAAAAAATACAGTATGTTTTTTATCTAAGGGAACATAACATATCACTGGCAATGCCTGGCATTAGTAAGTATTGGTCTCTCAAGCAAACAACTCAGCTTTCGTATTGCCGTCAATGTAGAGTATCATAGTTAAGTGCTATCATTAATAGGAATTTGGACATTAAAAGTATCTATCCTAAAGAATAGCACTCTCAATTATATTTCTATTATGTTTTTAATGGAGATCTACTTCCTAAACTGGAAGTAGGTACCTATGTTTATTTAATTCATTTTCTACATACAACAAGATAGTTCTTTTTCAAAATCAGATTAAAATTTGTTCCCAGAGGGCAGCTGTCATGGTTTAGATTTGTTATTAAAGCAACTGAATCAAAGTTGACCTTATAAGGAAAATATAATGATTTTATTCTGTTGGAAGCAAACCTAGTGTTTGGATGTCACTAATACTTTCTGTAATATACTAAGTTATATTATAGAATAAAAATGCTTACATGAAAAAAATCTACATGCAAGTCTTTTGGAAAAACTGCCTTCCCTCTTAAAACTTAATACTGAAAATTAACAGTAACAAAAGTGATGCAAAACAATATATTCACTAGAAAACAAAAGGAATTTGCCATTTATGTTCTATATCCTGCCTTTTTTTATTTGTATTGGTTTAGTGACATACTTTGAGTACAATAAAATTTTATTAATTATTTAAGAATACTTGATTTTGATTCAACAGTAAAATTTTCTGGTGTGTTCAGATAACTCTTTTTTTTTTCAAAAATTTTTTTTAATGTGAAATGATTATCACAGTAAGTTTAGTTAACATCCTTCAACATACATAGTTACAAACTTTTTTTCTTGCCATGTGAACTTTTGAAGATTTTTCTCTTAACAACTTTTCAATACACAAGACATTATTGCTCCCCATGCAACGAACAAGTTCCACTACAGTGAACACGCTCCCACAAGGTGAACAATGCAAGGAACATAGTGAACAAGTTCTCACAAGGGGAACAATGCAAAGGCAGTCATATCAAAGAAACTAATTCAGTTAGTATAATCAGTCAAGTCAACTATGATTATTCATATGATTTTTATACTTAAATTATAAGTGAATCCCACATTTCCCCCTTTTTTTGTTTTAATTGACACAAATGCATATGCATATATTTGTGGAAGGTACCAGAATAATGATTAGCTGGGCTCGGCCTGTGACATAGCTTGTCACAGGCAATGTCTCTCTCATCTAGAGGGGTGAGGTTCTATGCCTCACCTCAGTTGGCCCCCACGTTGCTCACCTGAGGTCCCTTACGACTGTGCTGTCTTAGGTTGTTCCTCCCATGAGGAATCTTACCCGTCTCTGGCTATCTCCTGGGACCAAACAGGGAGATAAAATACAAAAGAGAGGACAGCCAGCAGCTATAATTCTGGATAAAACCACAATATACATGATTATTTTCTTGCAGCAAATGCAGGTGGGGAATCAGTATATGATTTCACAAAGTTGTTTCAAAGGACTCACTTATTTCTTGAAGTTAATTCTTGAAAAGCAGCATATGCTTGTATTGGCTTTAAAAGACCAACAACTGCCTTCCGCACACACACTAGGAGAACAGGAATACAAATGCATAACAGTATTAGAACTACAATTATAGGCCATATCCAATGAAACAAAGAAAACCAATTTAACAATCAAGGCATATGTGAAAACTTATCAATAACATGGTGAATGTTGTCTATTTGATCTTGAATAGTATGCGAAAAATCAGACAAATTAAAACAACACATCCCTGGAAATTGTTCACATCCCATATGTTCTTTTTTTTTTAAATCACTTATTCTTTTATTAGCTTCTCCTAAGTATTCTTTTTTTTAAATAATTTATTTTGGATCATTAATCTACAGTTACATGTGCAATATTATGATTATTAAACTACCCCCGTCATCAAGTCCCCCCCACCAACCCCATTACACTCACTGTCCATCAGTGTAGTGAGATGCTATAGAGTCACTACTTGTCTTCTCTGAGTGGTACAGCCCTCCCCATGCCCCCTCAACATTACATCTGCAATCATAATGTCCCTTTTTCCCTCTTACCCTCCGTTCCCACCCATCTTTCCCCATCCCTTTCCCTTTGGTAACTATTAGTCCGTTCTTGGGTTCTGAGAGTCTGCTGCTGTTTTGTTCCTTCAGTTTTTTTCTTTGTTCTTTTGATACTTGTCTTTTTTGGCTTGGCTTATTTCACTGAGTATAATACCCTCTAGCTCCATCCATGTTGTTGCAAATGGTAGGATTTGTTTTCTTCTTATGGCTGAATAATATTCCATTCTTCTTTATCCATTCATCTCCTGATGGACACTTAGGTTGCTTCCATTTCTTGGCTATTGTAAATAGTGCTGCGATAAACATAGGGATGCATCTATTTTTTTCAAACTGGGCTGCTGTATTCTTAGGGTAAATTCCTAGGAGTGGAATTCCTGGGTCAAATGGTATTTCTATTTTGAGTTTTTTGAGGAACCTCCATACTGGTTTCCACAATGGTTGAACTATTTTGCATTCCCACCAGCAGTGCAGGAGGGTTCCCTTTTTTCCACATCCTCACCAACATTTGTTGTTGTTTGTGTTTTGGATGTTGGCCATCCTCACTGGTGTGAGGTGATATCTCAATTGTAGTTTTAATCTGCATTTCTCTGATGATTAGCGATGTGGAGCATCTTTTCATGTGCCTGTTGGCCATCTGAATTTCTTCTTAGGAGAAGTGTCTATTCATGTCCTCTGCCCATTTCTTAATTGGACTATTTGCTTTTTGTTTGTTAAGGTGCATGAGTTCTTTATATATTTTGGATGTCAACCCTTTATCAGATACGTTTTTTATGAATATATTCTCCCATACTGTAGGATGTCTTTTTGTTCTACTGATGGTGTCCTTTGCTGTACAGAAGCTTTTCAGCTTGATATAATCCCACTTGTTCATTTTTGCTTTTGTTTCCCTTGCCCGGGGAGATATGTTCATGAAAGAAGTCGCTCATGTTTATGTCCAAGAGATTTTTGCCTATGTTTTTTTCTAAGAGTTTTATGGTTTCATGACTTACATTCAGGTCTTTGATCCACCTTGAGTTTACCTTTGTGTATGGGGTCAGACAGTAGTCCAGTTTCATTCTCTTACATGTAGCTGTCCAGTTTTGCCAACACCAGCTGCTGAAGAGGCTGTCATCTCCCCATTGTATATCCAAGGCTCCTTTATCAAATATTAATTGACTGTATATGTTTGAGTTAATGTTTGGATTTTCTATTCTGTTCCACTGGTCTGTGGGTCTGTTTTTATGCGAATACCAAATTGTCTTGATTACTGTGGCTTTGTAGTAGAGCTTGAAGTCAGGGAGCGTAATTCCCCCTGTTTTATTCCTCCTTCTCAGGATTGCTTTGGCTGTTCGGGGTCTTTTGTGGTTCCATATGAATTTTAGAATTATTTGTTCCAGTTCACTGAAGAAAGCTGTTGGTAGTTTGATAGGGATTGCATTGAATGTGTAGATTGCTTTAGGTAGTATAGCCATTTTGACAATATTTATTCTTCCTAGCCAAGAGCATGGGATGAATTTCCATTTGTTAGTGTCCTCTTTAATTTCCCGTAGGAGTGTCTTGTAGTTTTCAGAGTACAGGTATTTCACTTCCTTCGTTAGGTTTATTCCTAGGCATTTTTTTCTTTTTGATGCAATTGTGAATGGAATTGTTTTTCTGATTTCTCTTTCTGTTAGTTCATCGTTAGTGTATAGGAAGCAACAGATTTCTGTGTGTTAATTTTGTATCATGCCACTTTGCTGAATTCAGATATTAGTTCTAGTAGTTTTGGAGTGGAGTCTTTAGGGTTTTTTATGTACAATATCATGTCATCCGCAAATAGTGACAATTTGACTTCTTTACCAATCTGGATGCCTCGTATGTCTTTGTTTTGTCTCATTGCTGTGGCTAGGACCTCCAGTACTATGTTGAATAACAGTGGAGAGAGTGGGCATCCCTGTCTTGTTCCCAATCTTAGATGAAAAGCTTTCAGCGTGTCGCTGTTAAGTATGATGTTAGTTGTGTGTTTGTCATATATGGCCTTTATGATGTTGACGTACTTGCCGTCTATACCCATTTTGTTGAGAGTTTTAATCAGGAATGGATGCTGAATTTTGTCAAATGCTTTTTCAGCATCTATGGAGATGATCATGTGGTTTTTGTTCTTCTTTTTGTTGATATGGTGGATGATGTTGATGGATTTTCGAATGTTGTACCATCCTTGCATCCCTGGGATGAATCCCACTTGATCATGGTGTATGATCCTCTTGATGTATTTTTGAATTTGGTTTGCTAATATTTTGTTGAGTATTTTTGCATCCACGTTCATCAGGGATATTGGTCTATAGTTTTCTTTTTTGGTGAGGTCTTTGCCTGGTTTTGGTATTGGAGTGATGCTGGCTTCATAGAATGAGTTTGGAAGTATTCCCTCCTCTTCTGTTTTTTGGAAAACTTTAAGGAGAATGGGTGTTATTTCTTCTCTATATGTCTGGTAGAATTCAGAGGTGAATCCATCAGGTCCGGGGGTTTTGTTCTTGAGTAGTTTTTTGATTACTGATTCAATTTCATTGCTGGTGATTGGTCTGTTTAGTTTTTCTGTTTCTTCCTTGGTCAGTCTTGGAAGGTTGTATTTTTCTAAGAAGTCGTCCATTTCTTCTAGGTTTTCCAGCTTGTTAGCATATAGATTGTCATAATACTCTCTTATAATTCTTTTTATTTCTGTGTGGTCCGTCGTGATTTTTCCTTTCTCATTTCTGATTGTGTTTATGTGTGTAGATTCTCTTTTTCTCTTAATGAGTCTGGCTAGGGGTTTATCTATTTTGTTTATTTTTTCAAAGAACCAGCTCTTGGTTTCATTGATTTCTTCTATTGTTTTATTCTTCTCAATTTTATTTATTTATTCTCTGATCTTTATTATGTCCCTCCTTCAGGTGACTTTGGGTCTCATTTGTTGTTCTTTTTCCAATTTGAGTAATTGTGTCTTTAGACTATTCATTTGGAAATGCTCTTCCTTCTTTAAGTAGGCCTGGATTGCAATATATTTTCCTCTTAGAACAGCCTTTGCTGTGTCCCACAGAAGTTGTGGCTTTGTGTTGTTGTTGTCATTAGTCTCCATATATTCTTTGATTTCTGTTTTGATTTGGTCATTAACCCATTGATTAGTTAGGAGAATGTTGTTAAGTCTCCATGTATTTGTGAGCTTTTTTGATTTCTTTCTAAAATTTATTTCTAGTTTTATATCTTTGTGATCTGAGAAGTTGGCTGGTAGAATTTCAATATTTTTGAATTTACTGAGGTTCTTCTTGTGGCCTAGTATGTGGTCTATTCTGGAAAATGTTCCATGTGCACATGAGAAAAATGTGTATCCTGCTTCTTTTGGGTGCAGAGTTCTGTAGATATCTGTTAGGTCCATCTGTTCTAGTGTGTTGTTCAGTGCCTCTCTGTCTTTACTTATTCTCTGTCTGGTTGATCTGTCCTTTGGAGTGAGTGGTGTGTTGAAGTCTCCTAAAATGAATGCAGTGCTGTCTATTTCCTCCTTTAATTCTGTTAGTATTTGTTTCACATATGCTGGCGCTCCTGTGTTGGGTGCATATATATTTATAATGGTTTTATCTTCTTGTTGGACTGACCCCTTTACCATTATGTAATGTCCTTCTTTATCTCTTGCTACTTTCTTCGTTTTGAAGTCTATTTTGTTTGATACAAGTACTGCAACACCTGCTTTTTCTCTTTGTTGTTTGCCTGAAATATCTTTTTCCATATCTTCACTTTTAGTTTGTGTATGTCTTTGGGTTTAAAGTGAGTCTCTTGAAGGCAGCATATAGATGGGTCTTGTTTTTTTATCCATTTAGTGACTCTATGTCTTTTTACTGGTGCATTCAGTCCAGTTACATTTAGGGTGATTATGGATAGGTATGTACTTATTGGCATTGCCGGCTTCAGATTTGTGGTTACTAAAGGTTCAAGCTTAACTTCCCTACTATCTAAAAGTCTAACAACTAACTTAATATGCTATTACAAACAAAATCTAAAGGCTCTTTGTTTGTTTGTTTCCTCCTTTTTCTTTCTATTCCATTCTTTATATATTAGTTATCATATTCTGTACTGTTTGTCTATCCTTTGATTGACTTTGGGAATAGTTAATTTAATTTTGCATTTTCTTAGTAATTACATGTTCTATTTTCTTTACTGTGGTTTTATTACCTCTGGTGACAGCTGTTAATCTGTAGGAACACTTCCATCTATATCAGTCCCTCCAAAATACACTGTAGAGATGGTTTGTGGGAGGCAAATTCTCTCAGCTTTTGCTTATCTGGGAATTGTTTAATCCGTCCTTCAAATTTAAATGATAATCTTGCTGGATAAAGTAATCTTGGTTCAAGGCCCTTCTGCTTCATTGCATTAAATACTTCATGCCATTCCCTTCTGGCCTGTAAGGTTTCTGCTGAGAAGTCTGATGATAGCCTGATGGGTTTTCCTTTGTATGTGATCCTATTTCTCTCTCTGGCTGCTTTTAATAGTCTGTCCCCTTGATCTTTGCCATTTTAATTACTATATGTCTTGCTGTTGTCTTCCTTGGAGACTATCTCCTTCCCCAGATTGGGAAAGTTTTCAGCAATCACCTCCTCAAAGACACTTTCTATCCCTTTTTCTCTCTCTTCTTCCTCTGGTACCCCTATAATGCGAATATTGTTGTGTTTGGATTGGTCACACATTTCTCTCAATATTCTTTCCTTCTTAGAGATCCTTTTTTCTCTCTGTGCCTCAGCTTCTTTATATTCCTCTTCTCTAGTTCCTATTTCATTTATTGTCTCCTCCACCGTATCCAATCTGCTTTTAATACCATCCATTGTGTTCTTCAATGATTGGATCTCTGACCGGGATTCATTCCTGAGTTCTTGAATATCTTTCCGTACCTCCATGAGCATGTTAATGATTTTTATTTTGAACTCCCTTTCAGGGAGAGTCATAAGGTCCATATCATTTAAATCTTTCTCAGGAGTTGTGTTCATAATTTTAGTCTGGACCAGGTTCCTTTGGCGTTTCATATTTGTGTATGGCGCCCTCTAGTGCCCAGAAGCTCTACTTTCTGGAGCTGCTCAGCCCCTGAAGCAATGCGGGGATTGTACGGGAGTGGTATTGGTGCCTCCGGGGAGGAAAGGGCTGTTTGCTGTTTCCTGGCTGCTATGCCTGTCTCCACTGCCTGAACCAGTGGGCTGAGAACATAGGTATAAGCCTCTGTGCTTTGCGTTTTTAGTTGCTATAGACAGATCTTCCCTCGGGCTGGCCTAACACCAGGGAAGAATTTCCCGGTTTGCAAGCCCAGTGGGGCTGGCCAGAAGAAAGGCGCACAAGTCTGCCTGTCACAGAAGGGGTTCTTGGAGCTGTATAGGCAGCCAGGGACCTGGAGCACCTGAAGATCATGAAAGCTCCCAACCTGCTGGGCAGAGTGCACCCGGACAATTTTTTCTGCCTGTCCTTTCTCCTGAGCAGTAAGCTCTGTGCAATCCTTGCCCCTTCAGCAGCCCTCTTGCTAAGGGCTTCTTTGTTAGGAAGTCTCTCAGACTGCCCGCCCTTCTTTTGTCCCCGAGCAGCTGGGTATGGATCCCTGCTTTCACAAGCAGCTGGATTCTTAGTCTCCCCAGGAATTCTGCCTGTCTTAGCTTTCCAACCCCCTAATTACAAGAGTATCATGCAAGCACCATGTAATGTAGGTTTGTGCTCCCAGAGCAGATCTCCAGAGTTAGGTATTCAGCAGTCCTACATCTCCACTCCCTTCCTGCTCTGTTCCTGTTCCTCCACTGGTGTGCTGGGGTGGGGGAAGGGCTTGGATCCCGCAGGACCACAGCTTTAGTACGTTACCTTTTCTGTGAGGGCTACTCTTGTCTCCAGGTGTATGCAGTTTGTTGCCATCCTCTTTCCTGTTGCTCTTTCAAGAGTAGTTGATGTAGCTTTATTTTCATATTATATGAGGTTTTAGGAGGAAGCCTCTGTCTCACCTCTCACGCTGCCATCTTTAATCCAATGATCCAGATAACTCTTAAGGCATTTTACTACAGTCCACCTATGCAGAACTAATGAGTACCTTTCTACAAAATAAATGATCCTAGCAATTTATTTATGAGAGCAGGTATAAGTAATAATGAACATTAATTTCTTTTTTAAACCTTCCCAAGGAAGGGAATGTTGATGAGAATGCATGCAAGCAGAAATAATTACAAGCTTATCTATCTATGTGGAGATGGTTAGAAAAATGTAATTAAGGGAATATGTAAACAAATGCTCAAGACTACAGGACCCACTTAACTCATGATAAAATTACTTTCCTTTTAGATTATTACTGTGTTTGGTCACACTTCTAGCCATTCAGTTCTTCACGCCAACATTTGCTGAGTCTCATTTAGTTGAGTCCTGAAATCTTCTGTAACCCCTCAAATACAAGACACAGGATATCATGGAATCCAAAACTAATGAAACACACTCTCAGTAGTGTAATCTATTGAAGCAATATTTGATTGCTAAAAACTCTCTTCCATCTGAGGAGTTGCAAGACTTGCATCATTATGGCTATATAAAATTATACCCCCACACTACACAACACAATACCCTTTACTGCTCAAAAGATGTCTGCTGTGTTCTCTCTGATTCTGAATTCCTCTCTGAGCCTATTCAGGCCTCCCCAAGCTTGCCATTTGACATTTGAACATTCTGCTACAATGTTAACAAACTTAGTTACATACACATTTTCATTCACATATTAACTGAAACTATTTTCTGCCCTTGAGACGCCACTTCCTCTGTAGTCTTCTTAGTGTTTAAAATTCTTAATATTGATGGTGTGAATTTGGGATGGTCTCATCCCACTGTACTTCTAAACCACTACTCTTTCACATTCATAGAAAACCATTATTCTTTTGGGTCACATGTAATTCCACTTTGTCACCCTCTGAACATACTTGTTATCATTTAGAGACCACTTCTATCAAAATCTTGACTAACCAACAAAAAGTGTCATTTTCTAATTCTAAATCATGTTTTTAACATAAAGAATTAACATCATCAAAGATGATATAGCGAAAGACTTCAGTCTTTAATCCCTTAATTACTTAACAGTAAGATCATTTTCTACATTATTTCATGAACCACTCCAGAGTCTTGTTAGCAGCAAGCAACTTGTGTTTCTGAGATCACGTAGTCATCCTGCCCTTGGACCACCGCTTTCAGTACTTCAGCTCATCCTGAGTTCTCTCAACAAAAACAACCATGCACAGCACACATATGCTGTTCTCTTAAGTCCTCGCCACTGTTCCAAGAGCGTTACAGTACTAACTTAATTCTCAAAAAACATCGTGACATAGGTATTACTATTACCATGGCCATTTTTAAATTGAGGAAACTGAGGCATAGAAAAATGAATCATTTGTCCATGGTTACTGTATGTAAGGCACAGAGCTGAATTTCAAACCAATGCAGCAGGATTTAGTGTCTGTGCCTTCAAAACATCAATTATTCTTACATATAAAAAATTCAAGTCTTGAAGTCTTTTTGTATTTTTGATCATCATCCCCCTCAATTCTTAACCATTCTCTGGCTAATATCTTTACACTTGTACCAATATGTTTCTATCACAAAGCCTGGCAAAACTTGAATCTAAATTTTGACTATGCTTTCATTTTTGGATTTATTAATAATACAGTTTTAAATCTTCTGATTAATACCATTGTCTTCATTGCTTTTAACAAAATTAGTAGCATATCTTTCACTTAGCTACTTAAAAGCACTTATTCTATATATTTTTGTTAGCAGCTTCCCCATTTTAGCTATTTTAAAATTAATTTTTACCTTATTCTTCCTCAGGGGTTATGGATATTTACATGAAGGGGACTAGCTAATTTACTCACATGTATATTTTAATCATATATATTTTTCTTGATTATAATTGTTTTTATTTATCTAATACAGTAGTGATGTCACAAGTGGTGTGATTATTCCTATCATTGTTGGATAATCTTGTGTGGACAAATTTCCAGCCAGGTAGTTGGTTTCCTTCTTGAGCTTAATTTCTCTGCTTCTGATGAAATTAAAGGTGAAAATGTATAAGATAGCTTATTAATTAATATCTGTCTGGCTACCTATCATGTATGTACCTAGTACTCCACTTTATAAACATGCATAATTTTCACCAGAATCTTAGCTTATCTTTCTTTCTGAACTGCTTCATTGAAATCTGACACTGAGTTTGACATTGTGTAATAACTTGCCTGTGCGCTTAGGTTTCTGCTCAATTACAAACTAGACTGCACCTTCCACTGGTATAGCTGTGCAGCATAAGACACCAGGGAGCATCGTCCTTAAAATCAGAGAATTGATTTCTTGTTACTTGTAATATCCATTCAGACAAGTAATTATTTGTTCCACTGGGGCTAAGGCAAAAAACATTGCAAAAATGAAACTCATGCCTGACCCTAAACCTAATTTTAGGAAATAGAGCTTCTCCTCTGTTAAAACTCTATTCAACATTAAAGCAAAATTCCCTGGTTTCAGCAGTCATTTTCTCCTTCAACGTGAAAATATTAGTGAAGATAAAGTGTTTTAATAATAAATAAATGATTGTACCACCAAAAAAGACACAAACACAGAGCTTTCTGCCCCTGAGAAGAAAAATAATGAAGCAGAGTATTTGAATAACTATTTCTCTTTAGTATATATGAACAGCAAAATACTTTCCCAGTAAGAATTTGGAGAAAAATCCTATGATACATTAACTGCCAATTCTTTCTTGATACTGACTGGCCTTAGAACAAATACAAATATATTAGGGACCGAACATGTCAACTATTTTGTGACACTAAGCTATCTTGTGAAAGATGTTTATACATAAAGGCACCAAATAGAACTATAAAATAGCTTTCTTAAATTTGGTTTATAAAATAATAGTTCTTTCATGTGTCATGATTCAAACTAATAATTACCCAGATTAACTCCAGATTTATGCTGATTAAGTCTTTTGAAAAGGAAATTCTACAGGAAACCCTATTGTGGGATTTTCATTGTTTGATTTCCAAAAAGTGGCATTAGTCACTCAGGAAGGCTAGGTATTTATCAAAATGTATATATTTGGGGAAATCATATTTTATTTTAAAACATACTTAGAATAATCATGCTAATAATAGAAATAAAATTGACAGTCCAGTATACAATAAGAATTATTGTAAAAGTGTCTTTGTAGTGAGGAGATATTGTAAGTCCATTTCATCTCAGGAAACTGGAAGATAAAGCATCTAAGTGATAAATCACAATGCTGGGATTCAAGATGGCGGCATGAGAGGTGACACAGAGAACTCCTCCCAATACCACAAACAGCACAAAAATATAGTTAATTAATACAACTAACCCTAAAACAGCAAGAAAAAAGAAGGCTGAACCAGACTGCATACAGACCTCACGAATAAAGCAGACCTCACAAAACAGGGTAACTTATGAAAGCCTTAATCCGGCAGGAGGCTCACTGGTGGGAGGAAGAGAAACAAACGGTGAGGGGGTGGAAGCTTAGAACTGCTGAGCACCTAGTCCTGGAGATCTGCTTTGTGAGCGAAAGCCTGTGTTGTGTGGTGCTCTGGACGTTGGGGAGTTCTGACAAGCAGAGTGCTTGAGAGACTGACATTCCAGCCATTTGTGGAGGATGGGACCCACATCTGGCTGCTCTGTGTCAGAGGAAAGGTGGGCAGTCTGAGAGGTTCCCTAGCAGCCAGAGGGCAGCTGAAAGGGCGGGGTTTGCACTAAGCTAGCTCCCTGGGAGAAAGGAGAGCTGGACAAGGTTGTCTGAGAATGCTCTGACCAGCTAGTTGGGAACTTTGAGAAGCTTCAGGTGCTCCATCCCTTGGCAGCCTACCCACGTCAAAGGCCCCCCACTGTGACACGCAGCCTGCTTCACCTTCCTCCTAGCCTACCGGCACCAGTTTGCAAACTGGCTGTAAATGCGCTGGCATCAGGCCAGCCAGAGGGAGGCCTGCCTACAACACCTAGAGATGCAAAACACAGAGGCTTACACATGTGTGCTAGTGCAGTGGCTCTGACACTGGAGACAGGCACCATAGATGGTAATCAGGAAACAGATCTTTCCTCCCCCCAGGCACCAGCTCAGTCCCTCTATGACCCCCAACCTCACTCTATGGGCTGAGCAGCTCCACAGACTGGAGCTTCTCAGCAATAGAGGGCACCACACAGAAATATGAAACGTCAAAAGAACACGGTTCAGACCAAAATCTCACAAACCCCAGAAAAAGGGCCAAATGAAACAGAACTCACCAAACTTCCTGAAAGAAAGTTCAAAATAAAAATTATAAACAAGCTTATAGAGGTGAAGAAAAGTATTCAAGAACTCAGGAATGAATTTAAGTTGGAGATTCAATCATTAAGAAATTCCATATCTGAAATGAAACATACAATGAAGGGATTTAAAAGCATATTAGATGTAGAAGAAGAGATGGTAAATGGAATAGAAATTAGAGAAGAAGAATACAAAGAAGCTAAGGCAAAGAGAGAAAAAAGAAACTCTAAGAATGAAAGAATATTGAGAGAATTGTGTGACCAATCCAAAAGGAACAATATTCGCATTATAGGGGTACCAGAAGAAGAAGAGAGAGAAAAAGGGATAGAAAGTGTCATTGAGGAGGTAATTGCTGAAAACTTCCCCAATCTGGGGAAGGAGATAGTCTCTCAACACATGGAGGTGCACAGATCTCCCAACACAAGGGAACAAGAAAGACAACATCAAGACATATAGTAATTAAAATGTCAAACATCAAGGATAAAGACAAACTTTTAAAGGCAGCTAGAGAGAGAAAAAAGATCACATACAAAGGAAAACCCATTAGGCTATCATCAGACTTCTCAACAGAAACCTTACAGGCCAGAGGAGTGTGGCATGATATATTTAATGCAATGAAGCAAAAGGGCTTTGAACCAAGAATACTCTATCCAGCAAGGTTATCATTTAAATTTGAAGGAGGGATTAAACAATTTTCAGATAAGCAAAAGCGGAGAGAATTTACCTCCCACAAACCACCCTACAGTGCATTTTGGTGGGACTCCTATAGATGGAAGTATTCATAAGGCTAAATAGATGTCACCCAAGGGCTAGACAAAGAGTACAGAATATGATTCATAATATACAAAGAATGGAGAAGGAAGGAAAAGGAGGGGAAAAAAAAGAAGCTTTAGGTTGTGTTTGTAATAATACAAAGTGAGTTAAATTAGACTGTTAGAAAGTAAGGGAATTACCCTTGAACCTTTGATAACCACGAATCTGAGGACTGCAGTGGCAACAAGTATGTATCTATCAATAATCACCCTAAATGTAAATGGTCTGAATGCACCAATCAAAAGACATAGAGTTACTGAATGGATTAAGAAACAAGACCGATCTATATGCTGCCTACAAGAGACTTACTTCAAACCCAAAGACATACACAGACTGAAAGTAAAGGGATGAAAAAATATACGTCATGCAACTGATAGTGAGAAAAAGCAGGAGTTGCAGTACTTGTGTCACATAAAATAGACTTCAAAACAAAGAAAGTCACAAGAGACAAAGAAGAACATTACATGATAAAAGGGTCCCTCCAACAAGAGGATATAATGATTATAAATGTCCGTGCACCAACACAAGATCACCTACATATGTGAAACAAATACTAACAGAATTAAAGGGGGAAATATAATGCAGTGCATTTATTTTAGAAGACTTCAACACACCACTCACTCCAAAGGACAGATCGACCAGACAGAAAATAAATAAAGAGACAGAGACACTGAAAAACCTATTAGAACAGATGGGCCTAACGGACTTCTACAAAACACTCCATCCAAAAGCAACAGGATACACATTCTTCTCAAGTGCACATGGAACATTTTCAAGAATAGATCATATGCTAGGTCACAAAAAGAACCTCAGTAAATTCAAAAGGATAGAAATTGCCCCAACCAGCTTCTCAGATCACAAAGGTATGAAGCTAGATATAAATTACACAAAGAAAGCAAAAAAGCCTACAAACACATGGAGACTTAATAACATGCTCCGAAATAATCAATGGATCAATGACCAAATTAAAACAGAGATGATGCAATATATGGAGACAAATGACAACAATAATGTAACACCGCTAAATCTGTGGGACGCAGTGAAGGCCATGCTAAGAGGGAAATATATTGCAATACAGACCTACTTCAGGAAAGAAGAACAATCCCAAATGAACAGTCTAAACTCACAATTAATGAAACTAGAAAAGGAAAAACAAATGAGGCCCAAAGTCAGTAGAAGGAGGGACAAAATAAAGATTAAAGAAGAAATAAATGAAATTGAGAAGAATTAAACAATAGAAAGAGTCAATGAAAGCAGGAGCTGGTTCTTTGAGAAAATTAACGAAATAGGTAAACCCCTAGCCAGACTTATCAAGAAAAAAAGAGAGTCTATACACATAAACAGAATCAGAAATAAGAAAGGAAAAATCACTACAGACACCACAGAAATACAAAGAATTATGAGTGAATACTACAAAAAATTATATGGTAACAAACTGTATAACCTAGAAGAAATGGACAACTTTCTAGAAAAATACAACCTTCCAAGGCTGACCCAGGGAGAAATAGAAAATCTGAATAGACCAATTACCAGCAAAGAAATTGAATTGGTAATAAAAAAACTACCTAAGAACAATATTCCTGAACCAGATTCTTTCACTGCTGAATTTTATCAAATATTTAGTGAAGACCTAATACCCATCCTCCCTAAAGTTTTCCAAAAATAGAAGAGGAGGGAATACACCCAGACTCATTCTACAAGTCAAATATAACCCTAATACCAAAACCAGGCAAAGACACAACAAAAAAGAAAATTACAGACCAATATCCCTAATGAACATAGATGCAAAAATACTCAACAAAATATTAGCAAACCGAATTCAAAAATACATCAAAAATATCATCCATCATGATCAAGTGGGATTCATCCCAGGGATGCAAGGATGGTGCAACATTCGAAAATCCATCAACATCATCCACTACATCAACAAAATAAGGACAAAAGCCACATGATCATCTCCATAGATGCTGAAAAAACATTCAACAAAATTCAACATCAATTCATGATAAAAATTCTCAACAAAATGGGTACAGAAGGCAAGTACCTCAACATAATAAAGGCCATATAGGACAAACCCACAGCCAACATTATACTTAAGAGTGAGAAGCTGAAAGCTTTTCATTTAAGATTGAGAACAAGACAAGGATGCCCACTCTCCTCACTTTTATTCAGCATAGTTCTGGAGTTCCTAGCCATGGTAATCAGACAATACAAAGAAATAGAAGGCATCCAGATTGGCAAGGAAGAAGTCAAACTGTCCCTGTTTGCAGATGACATGGTATCATACATAAAGAACACTAAAGAATCCACTCCAAAACTACTAGATTTAATATCTGAATTTAACAAAGTTGTGGGATACAAAATTAATACACAGCAATCTGTTGCATTCTTATACACTAGCAGTGATCTAGCAGAAAAAAAATCAGGAAAACAATTCCATTCACAATAGCATCAAAAAGAATAAAATACCTAGGAATAAACCTAACCAAGGAAGTGATAGATCTATACCCTGAAAACTACAAGACACTCTTAAGAGAAATTAAAGAAGACACTAATAAATGGAAACACAACCCATGCTCTTGTCTAGGAAGAATTAATATTGTGAAAATGGCCATCCTGCCTAAAGCAATCTACAGTTTCAATGCAATCCCTATCAAAATACCAACAGCATTCTTTAATGAACTAGAGCAAATAGTTCTAAAATTCATATAGAATGACAAAAGACCCCAAATAGCCAAAGAAATACTGAGAAGGAAGAAAAAAGCAGGGGGAATTATGCTCCCTGACTTCAAGCTCTACTACAAAGCCACAGTAATCAAGACAATTTGGTACTGGCACAAGAACAGACCCATAGAGCAATGGAACAGAATAGAGAGCCCAGATACAAACCCAAGCAAATTTGGTCAATTAATATATGATAAAGGAGCCATGGATATACAATGGGGAAATGAGAGCCTCTTCAACAGCTGGTGTTGGCAAAACTGGACAGCTGTATGTAAAAGAATGATACTGGAATAGTCTCTAACCCCATACACAAAAATAAACTCAAAATGGATCAAAGACCTGAATGTAAGTCATGATACCATAAAACTCTTAGAAAAAATATAGGCAAAAATCTCTTGGACATAAACATAAACAACTTCTTCATGAACTTATCTCCCTGGGCAAGGGACACAAAAGCAAAAATGAACAAATATGACTATATCAAACTAAAAAGCTTCTGCACAGCAAAGGATACCATCAGAAGAACAAAAAGAAATCATACACTATGTGAGAATATATTCATAAATGACATATCCAATAAGGGGTTGACATCCAAAATATATAAAGAGCTCACACACCTCAACAAACAAAAAGCAAAAAAGCCAATTAAAAAATGGGCAGAGAACATGAACAGACACTTCTCCAAAGAAGAAATTCAGATGTCTAACAGGCACATGAAAAGATGCTCCACATGGCTACTCATCAGAGAAATGCAGATTAAAACCACAATGAGATGTCACCTCACACCAGTGAGGATGGCCAACATCCAAAGACAAACAACAACAAATGTTGGTGAGGATGTGGAGAAAGGGGAACCCTCCTACACTGCTGGTGGGAATGCAAATTAGTTCAACCATTGTGGAAAGCAGTATGGAGGTTTCTCAAAAAACTCAAAATAGATATACCATTTGGCCCAGGAATTCTACTCCTAGGAATTTACTCTAAGAATGCAGCACCCAGTTTAAAAAATACATATGCACCCCTATGTTTATCACAGCACTATGTACAATAGCCAAGAAATGGAAGCAACCTAGGTTTCCATCAGTAAATGAATGGATAAAGAATATGTGGTACATATACACAATGGAATATTATTCAGCCATACGAAGAAAACAAATCCTACCATTTGCAACAACATGGATGGAGCTAGAGGGTATTATGCTCAGTGAAATAAGCCAGGCAGAGAAATACAAGTATAAAATGATTTCACTCATTTATGGAGTTTAACAACAAAGCAAAAACTGAAGAAACAAAACAGCAACAGACTCACAGAACCCAAGAATGGACTAACAGTTACCAAAGGGAAAGGGACTTTGGAGGATGGGTGGGAAGGGAGGGATAAGAGGGGAAAAGGGGCATTACGATTAACACATGTAATGTAGCAGGTGGGGACATGGGAAACTCAGCATTTACAGGGAAGACAAGTAGTGATTCTGTAGCATCTTACTACGCTGATGGACTGTGACCGTAATGGGGTATGTGGGCAGGACTTGATAATAGGGTCTAGTAACCATAATGTTGTTCAAATGATTGTACATTAATGATACCAAAAAAAAAATCACAATGCTGGTACCTGGCATTGCCACATTTAAACCCACATTTTACTGACTTCAGAACCTAGAAACACAAACACTGATTAACAGTGCATATTAATATTCTACAAAAAGTAACTACCACTGGGGAACATATTTATCATTTTAAAATATTTTATTTATTTTAATCAAACTATTTTAGAGTTTGAGTTCATTTAGCTTGTAATTCATTGTTTTGTAAAAGAAATACAATAAACTTTATGTATTTTTATTGACACTAGTAAATGCAAATTTTAATTAAGACCCTCTTGTTATAAAATTTTGAAATATCTGGTTTATGCATCAGATCAGATATTTAACCTTAAATCCCTCTGGAACAAGGGACGTTTAAAATAACAATTTTTTATTATGCCTTGCTCTAAGAACTCAAAAGAGGATTATTTTGCAAAACAGTTAAAGGCAATTCATGAAACAAATATGTCTGTAGGTAAACCAAATAGTAGAAAGTGTTTTCCAGCTTTTCTTAAGATGTAATTTTTTTTAGTAGCAGCCATTTTGAAATGTAATTCACATGTGCAATTCACCCATTTAAAGTATACAATACAAGCTTTTTTGTATACTTACAGATTTGTGCAGCCAACATCACAATCAATTTTCATTACCTCAGATAGAAACCCTTGACTCTTTATTACCTCCTAACTGAAATTCCCCATCCCCATGCTAAGACATCACTAGTCAACTCTATCTCTATACGTTTGCCTATTCCATACCTTTCATGTAAGTGGAATTATATAATGTCTTGTCTTTTGTTACTGTTCTCTTTCACTTAGAATAATGTTATCAAGATTTATACATTTTTAAGTATGTATCCATACTTCATTCATCTTTATGGATGAATAATGTTCCATTGTATGGATTCCAGTGCATATTCCATCATATAATATATACTACATGTTGTTCATCCATGTATCAGTTGACAGACATTGGGTTTTTTCCAAATTGTTGGCTATTCTGAATTATGCAGCTATATGATCATTTGTGTACAAGTTTTTGTGTGGAAGTGCTTTTCTTTCTCTTGAGTATATATTTCTTGAGTACAGGAGTAGAACTTTTGACTCCAAAGTTAACTACATGTTTGTCATTTTGAGGATCTGCCAGACTATATTCAAAAGTTGCTGTTCCATTTTACATTCATTTCCACCATGTGTACGAAACTTCTGATTTCCCCACATCGTAACCACCACTCTTTTATATTATAGCCATCCTACGATCTGTGAAGTAGTATCTCGTTGTGGTTTTGAATTGTGTTACTCTGATGACTAATGATGTCGAACATCTTTCCGTGAGCTTGTTAGCCATTTTTCTATCTTCTTCAAAGAAAAGTCTATTCATACATTTGGATTATTTGTCATTTTAAGATTCAGTTGTAAGAATTCTTTATACATTGTACATACAATTCCGTTGTCAAATACATGTTAGGCAAGTATTTTATCTCATTCTGTAGGTTGTTTAGTTTCTTGATAGAGCGTTTGAAGGACAAAAGTTTTGATTTTTATGAAAGACCACTTTATCTGTCTTTTCATCAATACATAAAGATAAAATCTATTTCTGTGTAGTAGACATAAACTCCTGGAAATTGAAATATTTAAACATACCACTTAAATAGAATCAAAATATGAATACATGTGACAAAATATGCACAATATGTGTCCAAATCTATACAACATTGTGGTTAAAAGTTTTAAAGGACCAAATAAGTGAAAAGATGTTTCCTCTTCATGGATTTAAATAATCCATGCTGTTAAAATGACAGTTCTCTCCAGTATTTTTTTAAAGAATCAGAGATATAACTGGCAACATTTTCACGCATTTTTGTAGAAACTGACAAAATTTCTAAAACTTTGGGACAATTCAAAGAAACAAGTATAGTCAAAACAGCATTAAGAAAGGGACATAAAATGACTTACCTTCAAGACATATTACAAAACTACAGTAATCAATAAAGAGTACTGACATAAATTATGGTTAATAGATCAATGGAACAGAAAAAGGGTTAGTTGATTTTCAATGAATGAAAGGAATTTAATGGAGAAAGATTTAGCTTTCATTATCATGCTGGAACCATTGACTAGCCAAATGCAAAAAAGTAAACCTTGATTCATACTATGAGCTATACAAAAAACTAAATCAAAATACACCATGGATATAAATGTAAAACTTAAAATTTCTTCAAGAAAGCATAGGAAGCAATTTCATGTTTTAGGATTACACAAAGATTCTATTCTAAATATGGCAGCAGAGTGATTATGTTGGATCATATGGTATGTACATGTGTGTGTGTGTGTGTATTTATCTTTATTAGAAAGTTCACCTTCAGCAGATTTTAGTTTTGTAGATCCTAAAAAAAAAACATTTTTACAACATGAGTCTTTCTAGCATGAAATTTAGCTAAAAAATCTACGCTATGTTTCCCTCACTTGAATTTCCTATTCAAAGTCAAGCAATTGTTGCTACTCTGGGTTTCGGGGGCCCAGGTTTAACTGAAGTGTAGCCTTTATATCTTGAGCATGGCTGGACAGCCCTCCTAAGTAGAGTGTTAACTTCTCTTTCTATTGATGCTAGGAGGCCACATAAGTGCAACATCACCAAGGTAACCAAACATTCTCAAGCAAAAGTAACTTTATTACTCATTTTATCAATATATGTTTACATCTTCAGTTAGGATTTGTTCACAAAAATTTTCAGGTTTTTAGAAATATATCTTGTCATATTTCTCCAGCAATTTTGTATGCTCCCCTGACAGATACATAGTATTTCATATTGCAAGAAATGGAGAACACATGTATATTTTATCATTCCTTTTTTGGGGGGCTAATTCACTTTGGCAGGTACTTTATGAATATATGTAGCTTTTAATCTTATTTTACATGGTTATGTTAATTAATCTAACTTTTTTCAAATATACATACCAAGCTAATATTTGTGTTGCAGTGATCTTAATATTAAAGCATATCCAAAATTATGATAAGATTAGGAGAAATATTTAAGAGAAAATTTCTGATTTACCTATTCCAAAGCAATGGTAATCCTCAATTTCCAAGAAGAAATAAATTATTTCTGCCTATGGTCTGCCTATGTAGTTTGCAATATTTCTGTTTTGCATTAATTTTTGTGTTTATAAATGTGGCCCTCAGTTTACAGAATTCTAGATTTAAAAAAAGAGTTCCCATCCCCCCCCAAAATATTAAATTGGAAAGTTTATGATAGGCAGGTAGGATTTGCAGGAAACATAAGAAAGCCAAATAGTTTTGAAATCTAATTGGCAGGGGTTGGAGACAAATGTAAATTTTTAAATGATTTGTGGGAAACAAATGGTGGAAAAAGAAAATTGTTACCTTCTGAGTGCTATTGTGTTTACTAGAATATTAATCCCATATTTTGTTCTTTTATTCTTTTTGAGCATGTACTTTTTTTTTGGTATCTAGTTAGCCTATAAAATAAGAAAGGTAGAGTCAAAGTCAAAATGGTTTAAATAGATGAAGCGTTATCACTTTTTTTATTTCACATCTTAAGCAGGGCAGACTCAAAGGATGTATCTTTGCTTATAATAAAGAGAAAGTAGCTACTATATCTTAATTGACTTTTCCTTCTCACCAGCAGCCTTAATTAGCACACCGCTAATTAATGTAGTATTCTTCCAGAGGGCTAAATAGAAGTAACTTCTTTGAATTTGATCTGAAAGAATATGCGATGAACTCTACACTTTTGAGAACTTAAGAGGTTCAGACTTTAAAATTCAACATCTTCTCTTATATATAAGAAAATATAAATGCAAATGCCCAGTGATATATTCTCATTAATTGTAATTTTTTTACTGTTTAGTATATGTAAACACATTGAAATTAATATGGATTGTAACATGTTTGCTTTAAATTATACAAATCTTAAATAAATTCCCATATATCAAGTTAAATCCTATCTAAAATTAAAGAGAGAAAATTCTAAATTACATTTTAATTATTGTTTCTTTAGAGAAACCACATTTTGATATACTATAATTAAACATCAAGGGAAATGAGATAATTTAAGATCTATTAAATCAACTATGCATCAGATATTACAATTCCTGAAATCCCTTTTTTTGTCTTATTATGTGTGGTGGTTGTAGTTAGCAGAAGAAGATAAACTTTACATGTTCATAGGTGATATCTAGTCTTAATCAGCCATCTACATTTTAAAAATTATTCAAGACTATAAAATACCTGCCACACAGGACTAATCTCATTCATGTATTTTTTAATTAATAAACATCATAAATATCTTTCAAAGTAGCCCCACTAGGAATATGTTCATATATATATATATATATATATATATATATATATATGACTGCATTCCTAATGAAGCCATATTGCCTCACTATCATTTTCTGTTGGTATTTCTTTATGTCTGAACCCATTTGAAAGCCAGAGAGCAAGGCAGGCATTTTATGTAATCCCTATAGGTCCTGAAGAAAAGTGTATAGTGAAGAAGGATAGAGTAGAGAGAGAATCTGGGGCAAACGGAGAACAGTCCAGTACAATAATCATAACTTGATTATTTTCAAAATGTTTATATTTTTTCTCTTTTCAAATCTCAAAATCAAACATAGATATAAATTTTCTTTATGCTATGTATCTTACTGCTTCACACAAGATAGAGATCCACTTTACACACGTCTACTCTATGTCACCTAGACTTGTACTGCCTACTCTGATTCCCATTTATGATTTTCAAGAAATTCAATTGGTAAGACTCTTTGAAAAAAAAAATAAAGCTTTCTGGTTCTATCTCTGTGATTGCTTAGGACAAATTACAAAAGCACATTTACAAAAGAATAAATGCCAGATTAAAAAAAAACGAAAACAAATAAATAAAAACAAATCAAATGATTTACAACTTTGTTGGGTATAAGAATACAATATGATGATATATGACAAGCTTGAAAAATATTTCCCACTATTGACTGAAAAGTTGTAATTTAGAGGAATCCTGATGGAATTTGGCAAAATAATTTCTGCTTCTTATGCCTTTCTATCTTCAGCTAAGAATAATGAAAAATAATTAATAAATAAAAATATTTTACATTGTGCCCAGAGACATCTCACATAACACAGCATATAATTCAAATAGTTTCCAGTGCATGAAATCTGAGCTACAGTAATTTTTCCAACAAAAAAAAAGGGACAATTCATGACATTGTTCTAATGAGTCTAACAGAGAAGTCTAGAATCATAGCAGCTCATGAGCAAATTCTTGAATCCCAGTCAATACAGCGTGGCAACAGGGTAAACAGAAAAAGTAATTTGCATCATCTTTGCAGTAAGATGGTTGCCTGTATATTTGGACCAATAAGCTGGTCAGTATCTGCTCAATAGCTCTTCTTAAACAAAAGAAGGAGATGCTTATAACAGAGGACACAGCAGATCTGAGGGAAAATATTCTCATCATTAGATCTGATGAGAAAGCAGCACAGACCCTAAACTATAGCTTGTTCAGCTTTCCTTTGTAGCTGCAGCCCACTCTCTACAAGGCAACACTGCTTAGAGATGTACCATTCAAAAACACGTAAGTCAAAGAGGACTAATACAGGAATCATTATGTTTCAATGAAGGAAAAGCACAAAAGAAAATTTAGTTCTGGTTAGATGAGAGAACATTACCAAAATATACAAAATTCCAATAAACATTTCTCATGTGTTCAACTCATGCAAGAACCATGTGCTTTCCTTCAAATGAAAACTCAAAGCTGAAGTACAGTCAGGATAATATTTGAGGTAATGTATGAGCTGATAGAGTTCAAGAAAAAATAAGAAACACAAAACATTAGAGAAGCAATGTATTTAAGAGGTTAAAACCCATGCATATGTGTAGTTACTGGATTATATGGTAGTTCTACTTTTAATTTTTTGAGGAATCACCAAACTTTTCCACAGTGGCTGCACCAGCTTACATCCCCACCGGTAGTGCCCAAGGGCTTCCTTGTTTCCACAGCCTTGCCAACCTTTATTATTTCTCATCTTTTTGATAATAGCCATCTAACAGGTATGAGGTAATAATCTCATTGCAGTTTTGTTTTGCATAGCCCTAATGATTAATTATGTTGAGCATCATTTCATGTGTCTATTGGCCATCTGTAAGTCCTCTTTGGAAAAGTGTTTATTCAGAGCCTGTACCCATTTATTAATCATCTTGTTTTAGTTTTGGTTTTTGCTATTGAGTTGTATGAATTTTTTATATATTTTGGATAATATTCAGATATATGACTTGCAAATATTTTCTCTCATTCAGTGGGTTGACTTTTTATTTTTTTGGTGGTTTCCTTTGCTGTGAAGAAGTGTTTTAACTTGATGTAGGCCCACTTGTTTATTTTTTTTTTGCTTTTTGGCTTTTACTTTTGGTGTCAGATTCAAAAAAGGATTGCCAAAACCTACGTCACAGAGCTTACCACCTATTTTATTCTAGGAGTTTTATGGTTTCAGCTCTTACATTCAAATCTGTTTTGAGTTAATTTTTGCGCATGGTGTAACACAGTGGTCCAGTTTTATTATTTTGCACATGGCTGTCCAGTTTTACCAACAGTATTTGTTGAAGAAACTCTTTCCCCACTGTATAGTCTCAGCTCCTTTGTTATAAATTATTGGCCATATATTCATGCATTTATTTCTGGGCTCTCTACTCTGTTCTATTGGTCTTTGTGTCTGTTTTATGTCCATACCATACAATTTTAATTACTATTGCTTTTTAATAGCATTTAAAATCAGGGCCATGATGCCTTCAGCTTTGTTTTCTTTCTCTAAATTGCTTTACTATGTGGAGTCTTCCATGGTTCACACAAATTTTAGGATTGTTTGTTCTATTTCTGTGAAAAATGCCACTGGAATTTTGATAGGAATTGCCTTGAGTCTGTAGATTGCTTTTGGTATTATGGACATTTTAAAAGTATTAGCTATTCCAAACCATAAGCATGGACTACTTTTCCATTTATTTGTGTCTTCAGTTTCTTCCCCTAAAGTCTTATAGTTTTTAATATATAGTTTTTCACCTCCCTAGTTAAGTTTATTCCTAGGTGTTTTATTCTTTTTTAATGCAATTGTTAAATGAAATTGTTTTCTTAATTTATCTTTGTGAAAGTTTGTTTTTAGTGTATGGAAACACAGACAACTTTTATGTATTGATTTTACATCCTGAGTATTACTGAAATTGTTTACTACTACTCAGTTTTTTAATGGGTTTTTAGGGTTTTCTATATACAGTATTATGTTTTCTTCAAATAGTGACAGTTTTACTTCTTCCTTTCCCGTTTGGATGTTTTTAATTTCTTTTTCTTGCTTAATTGCTCTGTCTAGGACTTCCGATACGAAGTTGAGTAAAAATGGTATGAATGGACATCCACGTCTTTTTTCTAATCTTCGAGAGATTTCAGTTTTCACCAATGAGTATAATATTAGCTATGGGCTTGTCATATATAGCCTTTATTATGTTGAGGTGTGTTCCCTCTAGACCCATTTTTAAAGAATTTTTATCATAAGTGGATGTTGAACTTTGTCAGATACTTTTAGTGCATCTGTAGAGATGATCGTATGATTTTTTTATACTTCATTTTGTTATTGCAGTGTATCACATTGATTTGTGTATGTTGAACCATCTTTGCATCCCTGGGATAAATCTTACTTGATAATGCTATATGTTCCTTTTTATGTATTGTTGAATTTGGTTTGCTAATATTTTGTTGAGGATTTTTCCATCTATGTTCATTAGGGATATTGGTCAATAATTTTCTTTTCTTGTGGCATCCTTGCCTGGTTTTGTTAACAGGTAACAATGGCTTCATAAAATCCCTCTTCTATTTTTTTGGAAGAGTTTGAGAAGTATTGGTATTACTTCTTCTTTTAATGTTGGGTATAATTCACCAGTGAAGCCATCTAATCCTAGATTTTTATTTATTGGAAAGTTTTTGATTACTGATTCAATCTTTTTACTAGTTGATCTGTTCAGATTTTTTATTTCTTCCTAATTTAGTTTTAGTAGATTGTTTGTTTCTAGGAATCTATTCATTTCTTCCAGGTTGTCAATTTTGTTGGTGCATAATTATTCATAATATCTCTTGTCTTTTTAATGCATATTAAAGCAGGAATCAGATACAATTATTATCGTATAATACTGCCAAAATATATAGTAATACATATGTTATTTTAAGGCTGAGACAGATAATCTCGTACACACTGTGGATGAATGTGAATTGGCAGAGCTTTTTTTGAGGAAGAATTTTTCCAACATTTATGAAAATTTTCAATTCTCATTAAATAATGGCTGAAATTTAAGTTGAAGCCAAAATAAGTTATATTTTGATTCCCTTTGTATTTCCAAAAATAATAAAATCTAACATGATCAAATTATTGCATATATATATGATACAATAGGACTATTTTTATATTGCTATGAAAGTGTAAAGGGTATAATCAATCAATTTGGCTATCAGTTTACCATTGTATAATATATTTAAGATACTAATACGCTAAGCCCAAGAACCTCTACTCTGTAGATTATATCTTAAATTATGCACCAGGATGTATCTAGGAATGTTTAGAGCAACATTATTTAGAAAAGACTAAAGGATAAATGTAAACTGATTTATGGTAGCACCATGCAATGAATTACTACAGAGTAATGGAAATAAATTAACTATAACCAAACATAATCAGATGCCTATTTCTTAGAAATAAAATCTTGAGTTAAAGATGTATGGTACAATATGATTCTATGAATGTAAATTTTAGAAACTGGCCAAAGTGAACAATATAAATATATCGATTAGGCATGTATATATTGAGAGGTCAAGCTCTAAAAAAAAAGAGCAGAGGTATAATGGCCATTAATGTCAGTATGGTGGTAAACTGGGGAGGAGAAAAGTATATCCTGACAGAAAAGTTTACACAGAGTTTCTATGAGGTACTTTTTAGAAAAGGCACTCATTTGATACCCTCTTAAATGTGATCGAGATATTACTTGAAAATAAGATAAAAAGGTGAAAATAAATGTAGGAAAAATGTTATTGTCAAGTAGAAGAAGATAGGGATTTATTTTATACTGCTCCATGTGGCAGATATGATCATTGGATGAAATCTATAAAGAGTCAGTTTTCTTTCTTACAGTAAGGATGTTGTAGCAATCAGATGTCTTTGTTTGCTGAGAACATTTTACAGCAACTTCACAGTATTATTTTCTTTAAAGAGTTGGAATTTACAAACTCATTCATACATAGCATGGTTTCTGACATGCACTATTTCAAAAGCCTTCAAATGGATTTCTCTGCCATTCTCCTTGTACTTCTGATAGTCTTTTATTTACTTTTCTCTTTGAGGTGTCTTTGAAATGATACATTAGGTCCTATAACCACTGCTAGCAAAATGCTACCTATTGCCAAAATAATTTTTGAAAATTCTTAACTATTACCTAAAAAGATCACACATGAGTTCTTGCTCCACTGAGAAGGGGGCTGGGAGAGGCAAGGGGGAGAAAGAGAAAGAAAGGAAGAAAGGAAGAAGAAAACAAGAATAAGAGGGAAAGTGGAAAGAACAGGAAGGCTTGGGAAGAAGGAAGGACTCAGAAGATGAATAGTTTTATAAGATTTTTCACACATTGTTTTGAATCTTATGTTTATAAACAGAGAAATTGGGTGCCGTTTAAACAAACAACAAAAATAGCTTGTAATTCATGGGAATTTGACAAAGCAATCTGAATGGAGAAAAACAGGAGTATTTTGTAAACATTCTTAACTTTGATTTATGCATAAGTGTATATTTTTTAGATAAAATGAAAACATGTCCTATTCTGTGAGAAGCCACACAATGAGCATGGTTTAGTCACACCATGCTGGTGAAATAGTCTTTGTCTCATCATAAATGGTGGTATCGAAACAATGGAGCATGTTGTCCAGTTGCTGTTAGAATGCACAGCTCAATACCGACTAATTCAAAATCAGAAGTGTTGATATTGGCTGTCTTTTTTGCATCCAGATGGGTAATACTAAACCAATCTATCTGTCAGATTAATTCATTTCATGACTTGAGGTAACATTTTATGTTTTTTTCTTATCCTGACAAACACATTATAATGCAGTTTGAAAAATAAATAATTTTCAGAAGTCAGTTTTCAATTATTGTGTATTTTTATATGTTTTTGTTTTTAGGTTTACAAATGTCTGATTTCTGCTACCTTCAGGCCTTTTCATTGGAATGTGATTTTCATAGATTATGATGCTAGATTCTGAGGTTTGGATTTGGAACTGGTGTCAACATTTTAGCAGCAACCCAGAATATTCCTGGCCTTGCCTGGCTTCATGTGGCATCTGCAGATTAATTCTGCACAGCAGAGATGATCTATGCCTCTGTTTCTATTTTACCTGACTGTATTATTATAATATATTTTGCCTGGATAATAACATTTCCATCATCCATAATTTATCACTTGACTTCTATTCCTATTTCTTTAATAATTTCATTATATCTATATTTTTTATTGGAAATTCACTTTGGAATCAAATTCAAATCTTATTTGGATGTGGCTTGTCATTTATTGGTGTTCACACTTCAAATAATCTCATAAATGAAGGACACAGTTAAGTAGTAGTAGAAACATGGGATGCAAAGAAACATATGGGGTATTGTCCCTGAGAAATAAAACTGTTATTAGTATATAACAGTCTGTCAACACAAAGAGTTAAATTGATATGCTACAAAACAGTCAGGGAAGCTAAATCAACATGTTCAGAGCACTATGGGTACACTAACTAAAATACTGACACATTTTACTAAATGGACCAAAAAACTCAAAGTAACCTATTTTTTTTTCCAGTGTCCAAGCCATTTGTATGGGAATATTTGCTCTCAGAGTATATATAACCTTCTTTAAGGTGAAAGAACATTCTAATTCATTTCTTTATCTATTCTAACCTAGCACATTAACCTATATGCCACTTAAATCATTATTCTAAAAACTATAATTATTAACAATAATGCAAATGAATGTGATTTATTGAGCTCTACAGTGTGCCAGACACATTTTTTTCATACTTTACTTAATTTAAAATTTATAGCAACTATTAATTGGGGGGTATTATTATCAATCTTATGCTAAGGATGTTATATAACATGCTGAAGTCATATAGTTAACAAAATCTCAGTAAATTGCCTGCTTGTGCATTAAAATGTGAAAGGAAAAAAGGGAACTCTTTGTAATATGAATTTCCAAAGGAGAGTTACAGGCATTTTTGAACAATACTGAGTTGACTGGGCAAGAAATGGGAAAGGATGAGCTATCATTATCCCTTCATTAAACTAGGTCTGTGGGACCTTGGCCAAAGTCAGCATAATGAGGTAGTAATAAAAAAGTTCTTCTGACCTTTTTCCTGGTTGTACTTTATTCTGAAGATTTGGTATTATCCTTCCTTGTAGAAATCTGTTTATAATCAGATAGTTTTTTTTTTCAAAGCCAATGCAAGTAATTCTTTTTTGTGGTTTCTGCTTGTGTGATGAAATATGATTTTACCTATCTTAAATGGTTATGTGCTTCATCAGGTATTTTGATTTCTTCAGTGTATAAAGAAACACAGAGAACAATGAGATTTCCAAAGAAGGATGCCAGTTTCAAAATGAGATACAATTAATGCTCAGCCAGAAACTCTTTACTGTCTCGAAAAGATTAGGAATTAAGGTACAATTCTGAATATTGTCAATGTTGAAAAAAGGAGATACTGTCTTTAACATTATTTCATATATTGGCTATCAACAATAGTTTATGTAATTGCTAAAATGTATATTAAATACGTGAATTTCCTATTTGGTAATGGCAGACATAATCCAAAACGGGTATTTTTTTTTCCTCCAAGTGAATATCAACCTATGTGTCATGTCTTTGCTCTTATATAATTGAACAGAAATGTATTTATTCTTAGCTATTATATCAATTATGCATTTTTATTCATTATTACAAATGACCTTTTAACAAAACTTATCCCAAATCACCTTTATCCAGGAGTGATAGCCTACTGAGCTGGAAAGCACATAATACCTGCTAATCTTTACTGAGATGCTAAAAACCTATTTGTTGGTAATAATTTACCCTTCGATAAGTTATATACCATATTTGAATCTTGCTTTCTTCACATATATAATTCAGGGATAAGATTGAATAAAATCTTCATCAGTCCCACAAATTATTGAAAGTACCAATTTTCCTCTAAATTATCATTCACACATACCATGAGCATCTTCCCATAGGTAGATCATGATTTCATAATCCACTGAAAATAGACAGCTCTGATATTATTGACAGCTCTGATAAGTCTTGTGATTTTATTATGTTCTTAAGTAACATCTGTTATGTTATGCCATTGTTTGATTTTTAAGATGCAGATCCATTTTTCAGTTGTTTGATCAGACCAGGTTGATTATAGGATTGTTTTCTTTATAACCAATCAGACAACCATTCAAGCGACCAATATTTGCTCCTATCCCTTTAGTTAAATATTGACATTTGTTGAACTTGTTCTAAGTTAGTGTCATTATTAATATACTTTGATACTTATATGTAAAGTAAGGCTTCTTCAGCTCTACAATTCCAATACAAATTAGCATTTAGTGATTCCTTTGTAGAACTCTACGAAATGTGAAAAGGGTTTGAGCCTTTAACTCAAATACACTACTGAAAAAATTTTTTAATTCTTTCTATTGCCTGAAATGACCACACATGATTTCTTGCTCCACTGAGAGGTGGGCAGGGGGTGGGGAGGGGGTGGAGGGAGAAAGAGAGAGAAAGAAAGATGAGAACAAATTTAGATGCAAATCCCTGTAATTTATCTTTATTTATTTTGGGTATAACTGTATATACAGACATTACTAAGTAACATTTAATGGTCAGCCTGCTTCTTTACAATTTTTCTGACATCCTGGTTATTTGAAGTTCCATGCAGTTTTGAATCAATTCTGTAGGTGCTTACTTTGTAACAGTTGTGTGACTATAAATTTTAGAACTATAAAAGCAAGAAACACAGTGCATAAAACCATTACTACTGAACATCTGGTGAAGTTCTGATAATCAAATGAAAATTTAAAGAGTTAAAATTAATTTACAGGTCAACTATCATGCTTTCTGATATATTTTCTAAATTTAAGAAAAACATGTAAATGTGAATTGTTATTGTTGATATCTCAGCCTAATATTGACTCATTTTAGTCCCTTTACAACAGAGCTTCCTAAGTGTTCTTATATTAAGACTTTAATCCAAATCCTGTTTCTCTTCTGTATTAAATCCTGCCATCACCTCCCATCTCATTTCTTCCCATGAAGGTCTATAAGGTGTTACATAATTTAGCTTCCCACACCTCCTTGAACCCACTTACTATTTTATTCCAGCCACCCTTTGTACCTTATAATTTCCCATTAAAAATGCCTAGCAAACTCTCCACTTGGGGCATTTGCACATTTTCTTCTCTCTGTCTGGAATAATCTTCCCTTAAATTTCTTCATGGTTCACTACTTCATGTACTCCCAGTTTTTGCTTCATCGTCAGCTTCTCAGTGATCATTTCCTGCAATATAACTAATTTCCTGATGATGCTCAAACACTTCCTATCCTCTCTGCTGCCTTATTTTCACCACAGAAGTTACCAGCTTCTAAAGTACCAGACGTCAGGTTTTGGGGAAAGAAGTCTTGTGGGGTTTTTTTGTTTGTTCCTTCATTTCTAATTACTGCATCTTATTTTGGGATCTGGAAAACATAAAGCAAAATCAAACCACTTTACTTATCACCACATACAGAAACCAAGATATGTGAAAATATGTTTTCATTTTTTGTTATAGATTTGGACGGGACAGTCTTTCATAGGGCACAGATTTTTTCCTTCAGCATTCATTCATTCTTTCTTTCTTTGGAGTAAGGAGCACAAATTTGACCATGTTAGAGCATCCCTCCTAAATCTTTCTCAAATGGAGAAAATGTTAGTATTCATTGAGTCAAAGAGATCATGTAAATATTTTTTCAGTGTTTACTGGGCAAGGTTGCTTTACTATTTTAAAATGAGGCAGAGTGACTGAATACGATATTGAAAATATTTCTACCTTTAAGAACCATTATTATTGAGAATTTTGCTAATAACCTCAAGGTCTTTAGTAGAACACTTGATTCAATTAAAAAATACGTCTGAAAGAACCTATATATTTTCGTTAAAAGCAAGAAGGCCATACTTATTTTTCATATCAATAATTATATCAACTCAGAATTACATTCTGATCCTGGCAGAAAATTGTGATAAGGCATGGATATTTTCATATGAAAAACTGGCTTCAAAGCACTCCTTCTGCACACTAGGGAAACTTTCAAATTTAATTAAAGAGCTGATTATCCCTTTGGGTATCCTTAGCGGTTCAAAACAATGGAGGGAGAAAATACACACTTTGCTTTCAGTGGGCCCTCCAACTAAAAATTAATACAGCTGTGTTTTTCATAGTTTTGTCATTGTGCTGATTATAATTAAGTTGCATACTTGAGCAATTATTAAACAATATTTGAAAAGACTTTGCTAAGTTGTTCAAGAACTTTGACTAGATATTGAAAATCAGCCTGTAAAATTTTATCACCTAATTTATTAAATAAAACTAATCGCTCATTTAAAAATTAATTTATAACAAAAGGTCATTTAAAAATAAATACTATAGTTATGAGACGATATGTATGTGTATACATATGTATATAATTTGTATTTTATTTGTGTAACTAATATATATGTAAATGATTACATATTCTTGCCTTACAGACAAATCATAAGCTTCAAAGCTCAGATAATTCAAAAAAATATATTGTTATAGAATTATAATTTGACGAGTTCTAGTCAGCTCTTACATGAAAAAAATTAGCAATTTTTTCCATTTAATTTAAATGAAGACCATTATTCTGCTATCACTAAACCATAATTAAATTACAATTATAAATTATAATTGAGGTCATTAAATGAGGCCAGTTTTAATTTTTCACTACTTTGTTTCAAGTTATGTCTCTTTGTAACTGAATTGCCTTCTCAATTACTTTTAAATTTCCATCATGTGAAAAATTAAGAAGTGAATTCAGTGTGGTATTTGGTCTGATGAAACATACATTTTGCAGACTTGTCACATGAATAAGTTTCAAGCTTGGTTAATTACACTATAATCTTGATTTGTATTTTGAAAATAAATGCTGGAGTATGGCATTGATAACAATAAGTCAGGATTTTCCAAAAATATCGAGAACCTTAAAAAAATACCCTCTAGATTAGTGTACTCATTCATTTTCTTTTTATATGTGTACGTGTGTGTGCGCATGGATGACTGTGGTGCCTGGCATTCTGCTGTACACAAAAATGATATTAGAGCCCATGACTTCAAGGATCCACAGTAAGTGGCAGATAGAAAAAATATTCTCTATTATACTCTTGTGTGATTACATTGTAATGATCTGTGGTAAAATTTAGAATGAAGGAGCACAGAAACCAGACTGCACTGAAAATATAAGGGAAATAAGTGGGAGAAAACTGGAGAAGTATATTGCATCCTAACAGGAGGAAATAAACTGTCCACTTACTTGCTGTGCTGTCTCTAGAGGATTGGGAAAAGTTGTGTTCAAAGAGCTAAGTAAAGTTAAAATCCTGAACTATCTTTAAAATCATGAAAGATGTATGAAATGTTTAAGTCAATTGGGTAACGATGGCAAATACATTTGCAGTTAGGAAATTGATGAAAAATGGAAAGGAGTTTTATAGGGAGAGAAAGGGGAGTCAGTGATATTAAATTAACTGAGAATATCTATTTTTTTTTCCAATCTAAGTACCCAATCCCACAAGATTACTTAAATCCTTTACTCCCTATCACTTACACTCTGGAACATGAATTATTATTATTATTATTATTTTTTTAGGTAGGATAAGTTATCTAAGGTACCTGCACTTGCTTAAACATTATAAACATTTAGACATGGTTTACAGTGGCACAGTGCTGGGAGAGTCAAAGATCCATCCATAGTTGCCACAGAGATGAAATCTATGCCCATGCTGGTCCCACTCTAATAATAATCATTCTGTATTTTGCCTCATTTCCAGATGAGACCTCACCAGTTTGATTCCCTGTCTTGCAGGGTCCATGGTATAGGTATGAATACAACCATTCACATATTTAAAAGAAAAATTGTAGTGTACCTAACATATGCCAGACTACATGGTAGGTGTAAGGATGCAAGTATTTGCTGTACATTGGCAGATTCTAGGAATGCTAGTGATACACAGATAGCTCCCAAATGTTCCAGCTCCACTCAAATCAACTAGCTTGCAAAGCCTAATTATTTAGATGTAATATTGACAACCATTTTTGAAATTCACACTATGTTACCCCTTCAAAAGAACACTTTTACAAACATCTTATTTGCCCTCGAATCAGATAGTAAGGACAAAAGTTCTTCTTTTCAGCTGTATTCTGTCTGTCCTCAGTCTGTCTTTCTTTGATGGTCCAAAAGAGTTCCAAAAACCTCTCACAAGAAAGTGTGGAAATTCTGGTTTAAATTAAGTTCTTATTGACTATGCATGCCGGTTTATTATACTTATGAGTAAAGCTAAAGTTGCACAAGTTCAAGTTGTGTAAATTTGGGAAAAAAATAACTTAACCAGATAGAAAAAGCATAGCTTGTTCGAGGTTAAAATGAGACAATAAAGATAAAGAGATTGAAAACTAAAAGGCATTGTACATATAATAGGTTATGAACACCTAGATGTGAATTCATTGTAAAGGAAGATAAAAATCATTCATTCATTCAATAAATATTTATCTCATTCTCACCATGTGTTAGGTACTCATGTAGGGCCTGACATACATTATTGAAACAATAAAGACCAAAAATAGTGACTCATGCACATGCAGAGCATGGCAAGCAAAAAAATATTAAACTCAGGAAATAAGTATGTGGGGAAGTGATTAGTTCTACGGAAAAGCAGTGCAATGTACACCAGGTAAACATGGTCAGAAGCATTAAATGTAGGGGAGGGAAATGGCATGAGTTGCCTTATTGAACTGTGTGATCAGTCTTCATTGAAAAGATGAGATCTGAGCATATTCTTGAAGTAGGTGAAGGATTTAGCCAAGCATATATCTGGGAACAGAACCTTACAATAAGATCGGAACCCACAATGAGAGTATGCTTGAATTCAAGATCAATAACATAAGAAGAGCCGAGGAAGCAAAATGAAAACATGATACAAAAATGTTAGCAGTAAATCATACAGGGTTTTATAGGCCATTGTAAAGACATGGGGAAGAATTGTAAAATGAAACTGGGAAGTAGTAGAGTGTTTGGGATAAAGGACTTGTGTGATTTGACATATTTTAATAGCAATTTATGACAGAGAAGAAGGAGTACTGTTGGAGATGATTATAGGCAAGAGAGGATACAAGCTGGACTGTGGTAAGAACAGTGGAGCCAGAGTGGATTTTTAGAATCCTCAAGTTTTGAATGAACAGACAATGGGAAGTGCTCATAGCTGGAATATGAGGGGAGAGCTGAACAAGGCGTCAAGGAAGAGCCCGTGGCTTGCGGCCTTAGCAGGAGGAGGAGCCATCCACCAAGTGAAGCCTGCTGATGAAGAACGTTTGGTGGAACTGAAGATTCGCAGACTGAATTTATCTCCTTGTCTTGACATTACAAATCTTTCAACATCTGATCTTGGCTTCAATGAGGCTTTTGATCCTCCCCTCACTTTAAAAAACCGTATTCCATATCTTAAGTTTGCTGAGAAGATAAAAATAACTTGCAATATAATGGCATCAAAGGCTATAAAAAATGTAATATCCCACTTCACACATGGATCATGATGTTTTTTTATATAATTTATTTTGGTATCATTACTCTACAATTACATGTGCAATATTATGGTTATTAAACTACCCCTTCATCAGGTCCCCCCCACCAACCCCATTACAGTCGCTGTCCATCAGCCTAGTAAGATGCTATAGAATCACTACTTGTCTTCTCTGAGTTGTACAGCCCTCCCTGCGTCCCCCCAACATTACGTCTGCTAATCGTAATGCCCCTTTTTCCCCATTGTCCTTCCCTTCACACCCATCCTCCTCAGTTCCTTTCCCTTTGGTAACTATTAGTCAATTCTTGGGTTCTGTGAGTCTGCTGCTGTTTTGTTCCTTCAGTTTTTTTTTTCTTGGTTCTTATACTCCACATATGAATGAGATCATTTGATATTTGTCTTTTTCTACTTGGCTTATTTCACTGAGCACAATACCCTTTAGCTCCATCCATGTTGTTGCAAATAGTAGGATTTGTTTTCTTCTTATGGTTAAATAATATTCCATTGTGTATATATACCACCTCTTCTTTATCCATTCACCTACTGATGGGCACTTAGGTTGCTTCCATTTCTTGGCTACTGTAAATAGTGCTGTGATAAACATAGGGGTGCATCTGTCTTTTTCAAATGGGGCTGCTGCATTCTTAGGGTAAATTCCTAGAGTGGGATTCCTGGGTCAAATGGTATATCTATTTTTAGTTTTTTGAGGAACCTCCATACTGCTTTCCACAATGGTGGAACTAACTTACATTCCCACCAGCAGTGTAGGAGGGTTCCCCTTTCTCCACATCCTTGCCAACATTTGTTGTTTGTCTTTTGGATGTTGGCCATCCTAACTGGTGTGAGGTGATATCTCATTGTAGTGTTAATCTGCATTTCTCTGATGATTAGCAATGTGGAGCATATTTTCATGTGCCTGTTGGCCATCTGAATTTCTTCTTTGGAGAAGTGTCTATTTATGCCCTTTGCCCATTTCTTAATTGAATTATTTGCTTAATGTTTGTTGAGGTGCATGAGTTCTTTATATATTTTGGATGTCAAACCCTTATCGGATACATCATTTATGAATATATTTTCCAATACCGTAGGATGTCTTTTAGTTCTACTGATGGTGTTCTTTGTTTTACAGAAGCTTTTCATCTTGATATAGTCCCACTTGTTCATTTTTGCTTTTTCTTCCCTTGCCCAGGGAGATATGTTCATGAAGAATTCACTCATGTTTATGTCCAAGAGATTTTTGCCTATGTTTTTTTCTAAGAGTTTTATGGTTTCATGACTTACATTCAGGTCTTTGATCCATTTTGAGTTTACTTTTCTGTATGAGGTTAGACAGTAGTCCAGTTTCATTCTCTTACATGTAGCTGTCCAGTTTTGCCAACACCAGCTGCTGAAGAGGCTGTCATCTCCCCATTGTATATCCAAGGCTCCTTTATCATATATTAATTGACTGTATATGTTTGGGTTAATGTTTGGATTTTCTATTCTGTTCCACTGGTCTGTGGGTCTGTTTTTATGCCAATACCAAATTGTCTTGATTACTGTGGCTTTCTAGTAGAGCTTGAAGTCAGGGTGCGTAATTCCCCGTTTTATTCCTCCTTCTCAGGATTGCTTTAGCTATTCGGGGTCTTTTGTGGCTCCATATGAATTTTAGAATGATTTGTTCCAGTTCATTGAAGAAAGCTGTTGGTAGTTTGATAGGGATTGCATTGAATGTGTAGATTGCTTTAGGTAGTATAGCCATTTTGACAATATTTATTCTTCCTAGCCAAGAGCATGGGATGCATTTCCATTTGTTAGTGTCCTCTTTAATTTCTCTTAGGAGTGTCTTGTAGTTTTCAGGGTATTGGTCTTTAACATCCTTCGTTAGGTTTATTCCTAGGTATTTTATTCTTTTTGATGCAATTGTGAATGGAATTGTTTTTCTGATTTCTCTTTCTGTGAGTTCATCGTTAGTGTATAGGAAGCAACAGATTTCTGTGTGTTAATTTTGTGTCCTGCAACATTGCTGAATTCAGATATTAGTTCTAGTAGTTTTGGAGTGAAGTCTTTAGGGTTTTTTCTGTACAATATCATGTCATCTGCAAATAGTGACAATGTGACTTCTTCTTTACCAATCTGGATGCCTTGTATTTCTTTGTTTTGTCTGATTGCCATGGCTAGGACCTCCAGTAGTATGTTGAATAACGGTGGAGAGATTGGGCATCCCTGCCTTGTTCCTGATCTTAGATGAAAAGCTTTCAGCGTGTCGCTGTTAAGTATGATGTTAGCTGTGGGTTTGTCATATATGGCCTTTATGATGTGGAGGTACTTGCCGTCTATACCCATTTTGTTGAGAGTTTTAATCACGTATGGATGCTGAATTTTGTCAAATGCTTTTTCAGCATCTATGGAGATGATCATGTGGTTTTTGTTCTTCTTTTTGTTGATGTGGTGGATGATTTTGATGGATTTTCGAATGCTGTACCATCCTTGCATCCCTGGGATGAATCCCACTTGATCATGGTGTATGATCCTCTTGATGTATTTTTGAATTTGGTTTGCTAATATTTTGTTGAGTATTTTTGCATCCACGTTCATCAGGGATATTGGTCTATAGTTTTCTTTTTTGGTGAGGTCTTTGCCTGGTTTTGGTATTAGAGTGATGCTGGCTTCATAGAATGAGTTTGGAAGTATTCCCTCCTCTTCTATTTTTTGGAAAACTTTAAGGAGAATGAGTGTTATTTTTTCTCTATATGTCTGGTAGAGTTCAGAGATGAATCCATCAGGTCCGGCGGTTTTGTTCTTGAGTAGTTTTTTGATTACCGATTCAATTTCTTTGCTGGTGATTGGTCTGTTTATTTTTTCTGTTTCTTGCTTTGTCAGTCTTGGAAGATTGTGTTTTTCAAAGAAGATGTACATTTCTTCTAGGTTTTCCAGCTTGTTAGCATATAGATTTTCATAGTATTCTCTAATAATTCTTTGTATTTCTGTGGGGTCCATCGTTATTTTTCCTTTCTCATTTCTGATTCTGTTTATGTGTGTAGATTCTCTTTTTCTCTTAATACGTCTGGCTAGGGGTTTATTTTTTCAAAGAACCAGCTCTTGGTTTCATTGATTTTTTCTGTTTTTTTATTCTTCTCAATTTTATTTATTTCTTCTCTAATCTTTTTTTTGTCTCTCCTTCTGGTGACTTTGGGCCTCATTTGTTCTTCTTTTTCCAATTTCAGTTACTGTGTCTATAGATTATTCATTTGGGATTGTTTTTCCTTTAAATAGGTCTGGATTGCAATATACTTTCCTCTTAGAACTGCCTTTGTGTGGCTTTGTATTGTTGTTGTCATTAGTCTCCATAAATTCTTTGATTTCTGTTTTGATTTGTTCATTAACCCATTGATTATTTAGGAGAATATTGTTAAGTCTCCATGTATTTGTGAGCCTTTTTTTTTTCTAAAATTTATTTGTAGTTTTATATCTTTGTGATATGAGAAGTTGGTTGGAAGAATTTCAGTATTTTTGAATTTTTTGAGGTTCTTTTTGTGGCCTAGTATGTGGTCTATTCTGGGAAATGTTCCATGTGCACTTGAGAGGAATGTGTATCCTGTTACTTTTGGGTGTAGAGTTCTGTAGATGTCTGTTAGGTCCACCTGTTCTAGTGTGTTGTTTAGTGCCTCTTTGTCTTTACTTATTTTCTGTCTGGTTGATCTGTCCTTTGGAGTGAGTGGTGTGTTGAAGTCTCCTAAAATGAGTGCATTGCTTTCTATTTCCTCCTTTAATTCTGTTAGTATTTGTTTCACATATGTCGGTGCTTCTGTGTTCGGTGCATATGTATTTTAAATGGTTATATCCTCTTGTTGGACTGACCCCTTTATCCTTATGTAATGTCCATTATCTCTTGTACTTTCTTCGTTTTGAAGTCTATTTTGTCTGATACAAGTACTGCAACACCTGCTTTTTTCTCCTTTTTGCTTGCATGAAATATCTTTTTCAATCCCTTCACCTTTAGTCTGTGTATATCTTTGGGTTTGAGGTGATTCTCCTGTAAGCAGCATATAGATTGGTATTGCTTTTTTATCCATTCAGTAACTCTGTGTCTTTTGATTGGTGCTTTCAGTCCATTTACATTTAGGGTGACTGTCGATAGATATGTACTTACTGCCATTGCTGGCTTTAGATTCATGTTTACCAAAGGTTCAGGGGTAGCTTCTCTACTATCTAATAGTCTAACTTAACTTTCTTATTAAGTTATTGTGAACACACTCTGATGATTCTTTATTTCTCTCCCTTCTTCTTCTTCCTCCATTCTTTATATACTAGGTGTTTTATTCTTTGCCTTTAGTTAGTATTTGGGTGATCTGCTTTCTTTGCTATGATTTTATTTTCTCTGGTGACCTCTTTTTAGCCTTAGGAGTGCTTCCATCTACAGCAGTCCCTTTAAGATATCCTGTAGAGGTGGTTTATGGGAGGCAAATTCCCTCAGTTTTCACTTGTCTGGGAATTGTTTAATCCCTCCCTCAAATTTAAATGGTAATTGTGCTGGATACAATATTCTTGGTTCGAGGCCCTTCTGTTTCATTACATTAAATATATCATGCCATTCTCTTCTGGCATGTAAGGTTTCTGTTGAGAACTCTGATGATATTCTGATGAATTTTCCTTTGTAGGTGATCTTTTTTCTCTCTCTAGCTGCCTTTAATACTCTGTCCTTATCTTTGATCTTCTCCATTTTAATTATTATGTGTCTTGGTGTTGTCTTCCTTGGTTCTCTTATGTTGGGAGATCTGTGGGCTTCCATGGTCTGAGAGACTATTTCCTTCCCCAGCTTGGGGAAGTTTTCAGCAATTATTTCTTCAAAGACACTTTCTATCCCTTTTTCTCTCTCTTCTTCCTCTGGTACTCCTATAATGCAAATATTGTTCCACTTGGATTGGTCACACAGTTCCTTTAATATTCTTTCATTCCTAGAGATCCTTTTATCTTTCTCTGCCTCAGCTTCTCTGTATTCCTGTTCTCTGATTTCTATTCCATTAACAGTCTCTTGCATCTCGTCTAGTCTGCTGCTAAGCTTGTTGATCACTTGTCTCATCTCTGCATTGCCTTTCCTCACTTCCCTCACTTCCTCCCTTAGCTGTTGCATATTTCTCTGCAGATCCATCAGTTTGGTTATGACTTTTATTCTGAATTCTTTTTCAGGAAAATTGTGCATGTCCATCCCATCAGCCTCCTTCTCTGGGGTTGTCTGGTCTGGGGTTGTCTGGATAAGCTTTGTTTGTACCATATTCCTCTGTGTTTTCATGGCGATAGAAGTGGTCAGAAAAGGAAAAAAAGAAGAAAGGAAAAATAAAAAAAATACGCCTGCCACATGTAGTTTCTGTGAGGGTCCTGTAGGTGGCACTACTGCTCCACTCTTCTGCAGCCACGGCGCTCCACCAGGCCCTTTGTGACTCTGGCTGGGAGGGAACAAATGGGAGTCTGCTGATTTCTGTGGGGAGTCTTGGAGCGACTGTTTTTCCCCGCAGCAGTCCAAGGGGACCGAAATTCCCCAGGACTCCCGGCCTGCTTGGCTGAGTGCGCTGGGACGATCCTACTCCTCTGTTGGGCCCCTGTCTTTAAGACCCCTAAAAAAGCACATGCTTTTCTTTTTTCCCGGGGAACTGCTGAGTGGACCTGCCATCTTGGATCCTGCACCTCTGCCTCTCCAATCTCTGATACACCGCGCGAAGTGTATCAGTGCTCCCAGCGCAGATCACCTGGACTGGTTATTTGGTGGGCCTGTGCTTCCACTCCCTCCCCACTCTGAATCCTCTCCTCCCGCCAGTGCACTGGGATGGGGGAGTGCTCGGTTCCCACCGTGACGCGGCTCCGTATCTTACCTGCCTCGCAGGGTGCCGAGTCCTCTCAGGTGCAGGTGCAGGCTGGGTGCCATCTTGTATCTTCTGGTCTCTCCTTTAGGAATAGTTGTATTTGTTGTATTTTCATAAATGTATTTGGTTTTGGGAGGAGATTCTGCCGCACTGCTGATGCTGCCATCTTCTTGGATCATGATTTTTAACATATTCTTTTTTTTTTTAGATACTTATATTTTTCACATTGCTATCAAAGATAGCCTTTGTCCACAATAAACACCATTGTCCACAAATATTTAAATCATCTCATTTCAAACTGTTAAGATCCAGTTTTAAGTACTGATCCAAAGCCTTCACTATCTTAAAGAATTTTAATATATATTTCCAAAACTTTCTACAGAGAAATTTTAAAATATAAGATACCTAATAGCATTGAACATGAAAGTATATGTTTCCAAAGCCATTTACAAACATTTGTACTTCTTTATCAATAAAGGTGGTGCACTGAATCTCACTATTTTGTTTTACATGCTTTTATTAAGAGTAAGATTGACACTGTATAATATTTTATAAAGCAAATTGTACTTATTATTTGAAGAATTGCCTCTGTGATATTTTATAATCTTATATATTAGTGTGAATTTTTTGTTTTATTAGACATATTTATGTAGTTGATGGTATTAAAGTTTGGAAGGATGGGAGATTTCACATTTTCCTTTTTTATGATCTATGGCATTTTAAATTATGCATTTTAAACAAAATTTGTTTATTCAAGTAGCCCATCCCCTTATATTAACCACATTCTTCTTATGATTGAGAGAAAGGCAAGGACGTCCATCTTTAATAATTTTACTAATTATTATTCTGAGCAATAAGAATAAAGGTTAATTGAAAGCATATTTAGAAAGAAAGAATAAAAACTATCTCAACTTGAAGATGGCATAATTAAATAGAATATCCTGAAAATCAACAAACTATGAAAATGAAGAATTTAGCAAGTCTTGGGATACAACATCAGTAGACAAAAATAAAACATATCTCTATAAAAAAACAATTAATTGAAATATTTGAAATTCCATTTTCAATATGGTGTCAAAATACATCAAATCCTTAGGGGTAATTTGAACCAAGTATATGTGAGGCCTGTACATTAAAAACTACAAAAAAATTCTGAGAGAAATTAAGCAAAATTTAGATAAATGGAGAGGTACACTGTGTTCCTGGATAGGCAAATTCCATCATTTTAAGTTATTACTTCTCACATCAATTCATTAATTCAACATAATATGAATTATAATCAAAGGAGACTTTCTGCTAGCAATTAACATGCATTTTTATAATTTCAATGGAAATACAAAGGACTCAGTAGTCAAAACAGCCTTCAAGTAAAGTGATTACTTGGAAGACACACTAACTGATACTGACATTTATCTTAACAGTATAATAGTAAAGGCAATGTGGTAATGACAAATGGATAAATTTGTGTGAAACAAAGTGGAGAATAAAGAAACACATCTACCCTTATATGATAAATTGATTTGAAGCAAAGGCAAAAAATAAATTCAATCACAAAAGGAAAATTTTTTCAACAAATGATATTAAAACAACAGGATACTTACTTGTTCATTTCCTTTTTTTTGTTTGTTTGATCTTTGCCTTATCTCTCTAGATACTTTCCGTGCCTTTTAACTTTTCCTGATTTATGTCTTCTTTCCCCACAGTTTCTGTCACATTCACTTCAGTACTTAAGAATTTTGTTATTCTTGGTAACCACAAGTGACATAAAATCAAAATAAAATAACAAATGAACACAACATAATGTTTAATAACAATGGAATTATTTCAGAGAATATGATTGGGATTAAAAGGTCTACAAAAAAGCAAGACTTTTTTTTTATTTTGGTATTGTTAATGTACAATCACTTGAACAACATTATGGTTACTAGACCCCCTATTATCAAGTCCCCCCCACATACCACACTAGAGTCACTGTCCATCAGCATAGTAAGATGCTATAGAATCATTACTTGTCTTCTCTATAAATACTGCCTTCTCGTGCTGCCCACCTCACCCCCCTGCTGCATTACATGTGCAAATCATAATGCTCCTTATTCCCCTTCTCTCTCCCTTCCCACCCATCCTCCCCAGTCCCTTTCCCTTTGGTAACTGTTAGTCCATTCTTGGGTTCTGTGAGTCTGCTGCTGTTTTGTTCCTTCAGTTTTTTTCTTTGTTCTTATACTCCATAGGTGAGGGAAATCATTTGATACTTGTCTTTCTCCACCTGGCTTATTTCACTGAGCATAATACCCTCTAGCTCCATTCATGTTGTTGCAAAGGATGTGATTTGTTTTCTTCTTATGGCTGAATAATATTCCACTGTGTATATGTACCACCTTTTCTTTATCCATTCATCTACTGATGGACACTTAGGTTGCTTCCATTTCTTGGCTATTGTAAATAGTGCTGTGATAAACATAGGGGTGCATCTGTCTTTTTCAAACTGGGCTGCTGCAGTCTTAGGTTAAATTCCTAGGAGTAGAATTCCTGGGTCAAATGGTATTTCTACTCTTAGTTTTTGAGGAACATCCATACTGCTTTCCACAATGGTTGAACTAGTTTACATTCCCACCAGCAGTGTAGGAGGGTTCCCCTTTCTCCACATCCTTGCCAACATTTGTTGTTGTTTGTCTTTTGGATGTTGGCCATCCTTACTGGTGTGAGATGATATCTCATTGTGGTTTTAATTTGCATTTCTCTGATGATTAGTGATGTGGAGCATCTTTTCATATGCCTGTTGGCCATCTGAATTTCTTGTTTGGAGAAGTGTCTGTTCAGCTCCTGTAACCCTTTTTAATTGGCTTATTTGCTTTTTGTTTGTTGAGGTGTGTGAGCTCTTTATATATTTTGGATGTCAACCCCTTATTGGATATGTCATTTATGAATATATTCTCACATACTATAGGATGTCTCTTTGTTCTACTAAAAAAAAGAAAAAGAAGCAAGACATTTAAATGCAGTCACTCAGTATGAGTGACAAGGGGGAAACTTGAAAACACTTGAAAAAAAATACAGTTAATTATTTGTGTTTCTATTGTCATTGCTCTTATTTTGTTTTGCTTTGGGACCTATTGTTTTCTGAAATTTTAAATACGAAACATAATGATGGGGTGTTGAATATCAAAGAGCTAGTGGGCCGTGCCCCCACAGAGGCTGCTCAATGGCCCTCTGAAACACATCCTGAAAATAATACCTCTGTTAAATTATACCCTCATGCAGTGCAAGGCAACCTCTGAGGCAGCAGGCAAAAATAAGAATCTTCTCTATCTTCTAGGAAGTCATCCTGTAGATGTATACTCAGGAAAGTAAGCCCACAGTTTGCCTTTCCTCAGTGAAAGGAATGGTATGATTTATGAGGACTCAGAAACTGGCAGCCCACAGAACCACTAAGTCCTGGGAGGCCAGGAAGTGACTTGTAAGCAACATTAGGCACAATGCTAAAAGGCCTTAAGTAAAAGTAAGTCTTCTAAATGTAAGTGCCCCTGAACTTTAAGAAAAGTGGCCTGTGGCAGTATTGACAGGATTAAGGCGTGCCACTGTTTTTGAGGCAGTGGGCAGGTTTATATATGTATATTGTATATTATTCTTTAACCTTTAGAGCAAATGTGTGCATTACTAGCTGAAGCCTAGAGAAGTTAATTTGCTCATGATGCATCCTTAGCAGAAGAGGGGTTTAGTCCAGTTTTAACTTACACTAAGGGCTGACTTCTTTCCACTATACCAGTGATTTTTAACTGGATGATTTTGTCACTCAGAGTGCACTCGGCCACATCTGGAGGTCACAACTGGGAGGGGGGACACTACTGGCATTGAGTGAAGAGAGGCTAGGAATGCTACTAAAATAAACATTCCACAAGGTATAGACCAACATATAGACCCCACAACAAAGATTGTCCACCCCAAAATGCCCAAGTTGAGAAATTTAGCATTATACCATGCCTATTAGAGCCCAAAGCACTTGCTTCAGGCAAAGGGATGGTGTGTTCTAACGAAATGTGAAAGAACATTAGTTGGAATAGATATAGTTGAACACCGCAATAAAGAATCTGAAATGCCTGCTAAACCAATATGCTACTGGAGAAAGTGCCAACAAAACATGATATTTTTCTTCTAAACTCTATTCTATGAACCAAAAAGGTGTGTCCATACTGCTGCTATTCAGTTGTTCTCACATTCTTTTCAAGGAAAAAAATCAGAAATTACACATACACACAGAGAGGCACACATGTATCTCACCAACATAAAATAAATGTCAATATAATCCAGAGCTGCATTTTGATCCTGAGATTGTATATAATCGCCAACAATTAATAGTGTTACATATGTTTTGTAAAAATTTTTTAAATAGTTGTTATTATTCATTCTCAGAGCACGCTGTCAAGTCCCATTGATCTAATGCAAAATCCTGGAAGCAGTTCCATTAGAGAAAATGTTCTGCGACTCCAAACCAGGTGGAATTTACAGAAGGAGCAATGATGTGTGAAGAAGCTTACCCATTCATTTCACTTCACCAGTACACACAGAGGATATGGAGAAAAGGAAAAAAAAGAAAAAGAAACAAGGAAAATGAAGATGGTAAAAAGCTCACCCAATTATTATAGATTGACTCCACAAAGCTAGCCAAATAGGGAGCTTTCATTGCACATAGATTAACCTCTAAAAGGCCACACATTACCATGTAGGAAGCTAAAAGTTTGGGGTTTTGTGAGCAAAAAAAGTGGGTAAACGTGACACATTCTTACAATTAGCAGTTGTCATTTTTCCAAAGACAACTATTAATGGCCCCACTAAGAATATTACCCTTTTGATTCTTATATCATGTGATAACAATGGCTAGTACGATTATAATACAAAGGTTAAAAACACACGTTTATCCTTCCTAACGTTTCCCTGAAGAATATGGTGCTTGGCTTAAAGCAACATTTGAAATATCAAAGTTTCTAATACTTAGAGATCTTACATTAAAAATGGGTTACTCAGTTACCCAGCTCATTAAATTATTTTCTTCTCTCTTTACCATTCTGTCTTTTTTTCTTTTTTTTTCTTCATCTGTATAGATAAACACAAGTTTGGAAATTGAGATAGTATCCATTAACAATTTCATTCATTGTGATTATGACATATATGTTCATATGTCAGGAAGAATACTTATCTTTATTTCCATTTAGGATTTTAACTAATACATCTCAAAAAAAGTATAAATTCTTCATGTTAAGTTTTTTTTTTATTCAGCCTGGGAAAAGTTAGTCTCTCTAAGAAATTTTTAAGTGAGAAAAATTATATCTGTATACTCTGCAATTTTTCCCAGTGTGTATATTTCCTTTAGTTAACTGTTTATGTCATGTATGTAAGTTAAGCACATTCCTATTCATTTTTTATCTTTGTCTATTTAAGGATCTCAGTAAACTCTGACCTACAGAGACAGAAATTGTTAGATCACTATTTTTTAGAATAGATTGTCTCTCAGGAAGGAAACATTAATCATCACATAGAAAACAATTGAGTTTTTCATTCTAACAATAACCTTATGATTCTTTATCATATTACATTCCAATTTCAAAAATAATAAAAGGCCTCTAGAACATTAATACAAAACTCTGAAATAACAAAATCCTCTAAAACAGTAACAAATGCCTGAATTTAAACTAGGTGTAAACGTGTGTTTTTAACCTTTGTATTATAATAAAATGCAACTTCAGGACTAAATAGAAAGATAAGGAGTGTTGTAACCAACTTTAATGTTAATACGGACATATGAGGTAAAGAAAAGTGTTTAAAATATTCATTTACTTTGTGCATTAATAGTATGAGATTTTTTAACACTTGTGAAAACACATCACACCTGGAAAAGGGAGCTGGAAAAAACAAATTTCTGTTCATGAAGAGAGGGCAGGCCACCTTCAGAGCCCAGAATTACAACTGGGGTTATGTAGGATCATGAGAAGACCACCCCCCACCAAAATCCAGGGATAAGTGTGAACCTAAGAAAGAGGCTTAGTCAGAAGGTTAGCTTTACTAGCACCCATCATAAAGGAAACTACTGTGAGTGATACAAAAGCATTGAAGGAGACTCACTGAGACAAGTAAGGGAAGGCCTAAAGGAGAGCAGACAGTGAGGAAACCAGCCCTACTCTAAACACAAGGTAATGCTAAAGGAATTTGAAGCCTCTTGTGCACTGAGGGTAAAATATAGCAAAAGGAAATGCTACACCGAGTTTAAAAATATAAAGTAGTGTATCCGTGATTTTTTTTTTGTAGCAATCTGATTAATTCCTTGGAATGCATCACATATTTACTTTCCTTTTCCTTACCAAATCCCAAACTACCTTAGCTTTCTTTGTGGTAATGTTTTGCAGTTGACAGCCTGTTAGATGTCAGTGTATATGCATGAGAAGCCCATTCCCAAGCTGACCTTTTCAATTCAAATTTAATCATCAGAAGAACGCTTGACTGTCTTCATTTTTCTTCTTTTTCCCTCATTGTCTCAATGTGTACTGGTAGCATGGAGAGGAACTGATATTCTTGGATCAGTCACTGCTCCTGTAAATTACACCTGAGGTGAAAGTTCAGGAATTTTTTTGTAGGTGGGGTACAATTACTGCCAGGATTTTGTATTCATAGCAAAATGGAGTTTATCCAAATTAAAAACTCTTTCTTTAAAAATACATTAAGTGAATGTAAAGAAATGTGAAAAACTCAGAGAATGTATTTGAAAATAACATATGAAAAAGTCTTATGTCCACATTATTTTGTCCTTATTTTTCTATGTTTTTGAGGTGGAAATTTAGATTGTTAACTTGAGGCTTTTCCTGATGCATGCATTCAGTGTTGCAAATTTCTCCCTCAGTTCTGCATAAGCTATGTCCCACAAATTTCTAAATGTTGTATGCTGTTTTCTTTCAGTTCAGTGTACTTGTTTTTAAATTTCTTTTGAAACTTCCTCTTTTTACCTTGATTAAAAATGTGTTGTTTCCAAGTGTCTGGAGATTTTCCTGTTATCTTTGTATTTATTTCTAGTTTGATTCCTTTGTGGTTGGAGAATACATTCTTTATGATTTCAATTCTTGTAAATGTATAGATATTTTATTTATGGCCCAGTATTTGGTCTGTCCCTGTAAAAGTTCCTTGATCATCATAAAAAACAATGCTTATTCTGCTCTTATTACATGGAATATTCTATAAATGTCAATTAGATTGTGTTGGTTGATATTGTTCATTTTTTTCTACATTATTTCTGATATTCTTGGTAGTTATTCCAGCAATTGTTGGGGAAGAGTAGTTGAAGTCTTCAACTATAATTGTGGATTTGTCTGTTTCTTTTTTGTTCTATGGTTTTTCTTTCACATAATTTGCAGTTCTGTTTTTTGGTGCATGTATATTTAGAATTGCTATCCTTGTCATGGGTTGATCTCATGACAGAAAAGTTAAGAGAGCTCTCTGGGGTCCCTATTATAAGGCACTAATCCTATTAAAGGATCTACCCTTATGACCTAATTAGCTATCAAAACCCCCACCTCCTAAAACCATCACACTGGGAATTAGGTTTCAACATATGAGATTTTGAGGGACACAACTTTCAGTCCATTGCATGGCCCTGCTCTTCAAATTGCAATAGAGACTTCACTTCCTCACAGGAGACTCACAAACGACATCTCTGACCTATATAGAAAATATTCTCCATTATTTTCCCCTACAAATGACTGTTCATTTCCTTCATAGGATTTGTCTTAATCTGTTGTCATTTACGTATGTCTGTTAAGGATGTGTTGTTTCTCTTTTCCATTTTAAAGTAAGCTCCATGCAGTCAGGAACCATGCTTGTGTTCTTTGTGTCTGTAATCTCAGTGCTTAGCACAATGCCTGGTACCCAACAAATATCCACTGACTGAATTAACATTTACTTCCAAAATAGCATAAAGCTATATACAGAGTTTGCCTTACAACAGATTATTTTATTTTATACCCTATAAACTTTTAAAAGTAAAAATTAATAAAAAAAATCATGCAAGTGTTGGATATGAAAGGCGGAGTTTGTTGATTTTGCTTGCATGTGCCAGTAAGAGGATCATTTAGTCACACAAAGATTTTCAAAAAATGTTTATAATTTATTAACATGGATGCCATTAAAAGATGCACCTGTGAACTTATGTTAGTAAGTTAATAAAGTACAATACCACTTATTTTCTAGTACAAAATGAATCACAATCCATTTAGGATATCATAGTATTAAGCTAATAGTCAAGAGAATAATAGCATTTATTCTATGTAATATTAAATACATTCTGTTTTTCTGGCGTGCTGGAAAGAAACAAATATAAACCTATTTCATTTTTAACTCTTAGTTTTGTTGGTCCCCCATTGTGAGCACACTTATGAACTATATAGTAACAACACTAACAATGGACTAAAGGAGAAAGGAGGATAAAGAGGAGAGGAAAGTGGGGAGGAAGAGGTATTTTGTAAAGGTCTCTAAAGGCCGGTGGATCTTCCTAGCTTAGATCCTGCAAAAACAGTGTTCTTAAATATTTGTTATATTTGACTGAGGTCACAAAAATTAAGAAGGGAAGGATATAGAAAATGCGGTGTGAGAGAACATTGGTGAGGTAGATGCAGAAGCAATGAAAATGAAAATAATTATGAATGAAAGAAAGAATGAAAAATATAGTAACTTAAGGGAAGAATGTACTATGAGATTTATTCTTTACATTGTAAGTTTATCACAGAAATCTGTATTATTTCTAATTTATATTAGCACAATGAATTTAGGTTCTAAGAACAATTTAGTCAATGTCTTCAAGCAACAATAATGTTTCTATAATTTTTAATTAATATATGAAATAGCTAAAGGAAGTACCTTCATTCCTTTATTAGAATAGGGAGATACATAATTTCTCAATCATCACATCTTTTTATGATTTCGGTATCAATTACTGTAAAACACCTTAAACACTGTTTACCATTATCCTACAGTTTATTTTCAGTAAGTGCGATTAGTGTTTTTAACCTGCATTAGCTGAAAGATTTCTGAGTTTGAACATATCTTCATCTTCCCTTTCTTGTAAGGATGAATCAATAAAATAGCTTTTGTCTCTGCACAAGTTGGAATGATTTCAGAAAAAGGGATTCCCTGCCACCCCCCATCACTCACTCCCCACATAGTTCCTGCTGTTACTCTGATAGAAACTACTGGTAACAGTAGATAGACCACATTTTCAGAAAGGCGACAAGTACAGAAACGGTATTTTCAGCATTCTCACGATGAAGCTGTGAGAGAGAAAAAAGGATCAAGAGCCCTTCTCTGTCACAACTTCCCACAGCTAGACAGGTGCAACAGTTATTCCTTCTCATAAATAAAGATGCTAGCAGCCCTCCCACTGTGAATGCAATTATAAAATTCATTCCTCTACAAAATGCCTAAATTTCCTTGAATCCCTGTGGAGCCTCCCAGAGTGACTTGGGAGAAGCATTTGAAGTGGTTTATTATTTGTTTAAAGACTTCTGCTTTAGTGCTAATATTTCTTATATCTGCAGTTATAGAATTCTACTGCATGTACACAGACGCACACACACACTGATCTTCTCTACACTTTGCTCAATTTAGAAATTAGCTTAAATATAATTAGCAGTAGCCTTAAGATAAATTAATAGGGAAGTCTGTATCTTTAAACCAATAACAGCACAGTTTGAGCTTGTTAATGGCTTTAAGGACTTTACAGGTAAAGCATGTTCCCATATCAAAAGAAATGATTGAAAGATTACTCTACCAGTAATTAGAGATGACTTAAGTACTTAATCCAGATGTGAAATATTGAATATGTATAGATAGGCATAGAGAAGTATTATGCAGAGACAGAAGGGAATAGAATTTTGAACATTCATTGTATTATATAATAATCTATTATCATAGATATCAAGGCTGAAATCTAGTTTCTTCGTATAAATAAATATATTCTAAAATTGCATTATATGATGTACCTGAAACCATCGATACCTCATGGAAAAAGTTCATAAACCTTGAAAAATGTCTGAAATTTTGTGCAAACCCTTGTTCTAAGTGAAATACATGAAATAGAGCATTTATAATCTCAGTTTCTCTTGGTGTCCCAAACCCCCCAAATCCATTGTTAAAGAACTCCAGAACTAATATTTAAGATTCAGAAACACCATACTTAATGAAAAATTAAAGGGAACAGATTGTAGATAACAAGAAATTCAGTAAATTAAAATCGTGACTACCCAAAAAGAAGACAGCATTTGTACCCTGGAATGTCACTCAGAAAACCAATGCACAAGGAAAAGGAAAAAAACAAAGCTCAACAGAACTGACTAAACCTTAGTATTCATTAGCAGTTGCTCCTTTTGTTCAACAGTTTGAAATTACTAGCATTATAAAGCCATGTGATAGATATATTTATAAACAAATCTTGATGTAATTATGAGAGGAGACTTACCAAGCCTAGATTTTCCTCAGTGAGCATGACTGTCCACTGTGTAGTCTGTATTTCAGGATAGACCTTGTGCAGCATTCCCCTAACATAGACATGCTCATGACACACTCATATAAATGCTCTCACATCTACATTATGCACTTGCACACTATGCACATTTGGCATCCAACAGATCACATATTAATCATTCATTAAATTCTGATTAATTCAATTCATAAATTAAAGTCTGTGTGTAGTTCCCAGACACACATGGTTACCCCAGACACAGACAGACATTGATCCCTTGGGACTGTTACCACAAATAGGATACTCCAGACTCCTGTTGAAGTTTAGAGTGGATGGCTTCTAGTAACAATAATGCTGTGAGTGTCTTTCAAACATACGCATAAAATACATCTGATTATATCTTCAGATGCATTTTCTATGAAGAAAATCACACTGAAGTATTTTATGGAGCAGTAATCTCTCTGTTTTTGTTTATAAATTAAATGGCACCGCTCTCCAAGTACTACAACGTTTGCCAAGCTTTCTGAACCTCCTCCTTTGGGGATTTTTATGAGGCTTCCCCACATAGCATGATCAATCAGCAACCCCGTTTTCAGCTCTTCTCCCTTCTCAGGAGAATGGGGGCAGCGCTGAACATTCCAAGCTTCTAATTGAGGCTTGCTCTTTCTGGTGCCCGTTGCCCACCCATGGCCGCCTGATTAGAGCAAAAGAAACTCCTATCGCCCAGGAAATTACAAGGGTTTCAGAAGTTCCCTGCCAGGATCCGGGGGCAGAGACCAGTATATATATCTTCTATTATCTCACAAACACTCACTGTTCTTTTAACTACAATAAAAAATGTTCTCTTAAAGTGAATTCAGGAGGAAAATGGTTCATGACTCAGTAGAAGAAATTGCAGGCCCTCGGTAATTAATTCATTTTTATCTCATATACACTGTAATTTCTGTAAACTATTTTAGACTTTAACTATTTCATTCTTTTTGATGACTAATAAAAATAAATAAATAAATAAATAAATAAATAAATAAAATGAACAAAGAAAGCCTCAGGGCCAAAAATGTGGCTCTTTCCTATCAGTGGTCCAATATCTCAACATAAATATCTGTACCAATAGTGACTTAGGGTTTATTGTGTGTGTGTGTGTGTGTGTCTGTGTGTGTGATCTTTGTATTTTTTCCAGGTGACTTGATAAGGTATTCTGAAATATTCTAGTATGTGTATTTGTAAGTAGCTGAAAATACTTTTCAGAAATGAAATGTTGTTAGGGAAAAAAAAAGGTAGAATTCACTTCCACATTTAGTGAATTAGAATATCTGTCTTATATGGTATAGACATAATGATATGTGGCTAAAATAGTTCATATATGGGAAAGTTTTTAAAATATCAGGAGGTGTCATTCATTCTTTCTATTGCACTTATTTTCATTTTCTTTGTAGCAGAGTCAATGAAATGGCTTTAAAATAATTAATCAGTAGTATTTAAGTTATTAAGTTTTCAGTGTTTTCTTACCAAATGAAAGCTTGTATACATATCATTCTAAGTACTTGCAAGTATATGAGAAGATTCTTACAGGTATGGAGAGACTTTTCTGAAGTAAACATTCATAGTTACTGTTTGGTTCTGTTTCATTTTTGTTGCTCACCTGCTTATAAATATGTAGTTATGATCATTTCGCTCTAAAATATGGTTTCTAAATGCTGTTTCTCTCTAGTTACAGTGTTCTTTATTGGCTAGGATTTATGAGTGTAGAAGTGACTGGGTATTTTAATGTATGAAAAAATAACTAGTCATACATGTTCTAGCAAGACATCCTTTAGTTAGTATTTGCTACTTTCTTTTGCTGATACCACAGAGGAATTTCATTGCTTGAATCTGTGTTCCCATCAAGCATGAAAGCATTTGATCTCCTTGTTTGCAGTTACACATTCTACATGATTATATTTGATGTATGGATAATAAGTTGCTTTGCAGTCTTATGTATATGTAAGTTTCAGGTCAACTTTCCTAAAGTTAAGTGAAAATGAAACATCTTTTTTTTCTGTTTTTGTAAACACAGAGATAGAGATAGAAATCTAACAATAGGTATAGATATAGATATCAGAATTTAAATGTAAATTTAAATAATTTTCCCAGTGGCAGCATAAGCTAATGAGCGAGGACTTAAACTGGACATTTGATTCATTTGTTTATGAAACCCATATTACTTATAAGTTTGGCACTGTGCTAGGTGGTATGGATAGTGAATGAAACAAACATAATGGCTGGATTTATTATAGTTTGTTATTGCATATTCCTTGTATAGCATGTAGCTTCTAAACACAGAGAAATTTAAAACTGTAAGATAATATAGTCATTTATACAACACTATGCCATGCCAGAAGATGTAGCTTAGCAGAGTTAGCAGAGAGCAAGACACAATACAAAGTATTGGGAAACTGCAAGTAATTCTATATGGCTAGAGTAAGAAACAAGTTATCTCCCCCTATCTAGAAATAAATACAAGCAAAATCATGACATGGATTTTGTGGTACAGAGAAGTTTGGACATAATTCTCTATCAATTTATTGCTACCAAATAATTTTAGGCAGAGTATATAAATAATTGTATTTCAGAATAAAGAAAAAGAAAGAGCTGTTTGTGAGAGTTTGGGACCAGCCAGAGAAATATTTAAGACAGTATTGCCATCATTTAAGTAAGAACAGTAGAGTCTGCTGCATTGCGTCTAGAGAAAGAGATGGTTACAGTTGGCTGAGGAGAATAGGAATGAGGGAGAAATGGTATCTGGCTTTAGAGGCTGGGAGGATGGCAGAGTTATAACTTAGTGAGAGACACAGCGGCTTTGAGCATGGAGATGAAGAATTTAATGTTGAATTTTATTTTCATAGTGTGTGGTTCCATGAACGTACATGTAGCCAGCTCAAGAGAGCCAGCTAGTTTGGAAATACAGATTTGGAATATGTCTTTATATAGAGAGTAATACACTCCATGTAGACAGATGGGCACATCGACTGTGAGTAGTCTGAGAAGCACAGTGGGTCAGGGAGAACCAACTTTGAGGCCATAAATAGTAGAAGTGGAAGAAAAGACAAGAAATGACAAGTCAATCCCACTCTGGGCCTCAGCAGGGAATTGCAATAAGGGATAAGGAATTTTTGGCCATGAGTACCAGGTAACAAGATTAGAAAGGGAAGGTGGTACTGAAATATCCCACTGCAATTATCAGTTAGATTATTGGTGACCAAACTGTTTGGAGAAGTTTTGATATAGTTAATAATGGCAATCTTAATGAAGGAGATTGAGGAGAGATTAGGAATCATTAAGTATGTGGAGATTGATTTTGCAACTGTTACTCTTGAGGATCTTGATTATAAGGACCCTTTTATTGGAGAGCAAGAAAGTTAGTGTCAGAGAGCGACCAAGAGAAAATCAAAGGGAGTCAGAGATGGAGACTAGAGGCGCTAGATAGAGGGAGATAAACCATATGTGAGGGCTTGGGTGTGAGTGCATGAGTGTGTGAGAGAGCAGAGGGAGTGTGAGCCATGGTGCATAAACACGAGTGCCTGCATCTCCACGGCTCTGTGAGGTGTGTGAGGTCTGAGAGGTCCTGTGTTTGAACATAGGGTGATTGATGTGGCGTCAGGGGCTGAGGGATTCAATCAGTCTGACTTTGAGTGAGGGAGAGTGACTGAGCTGAAGGCAAAGATTTAGAGGTAGGAGCCGGCCGGAGGGTTCCCTAATGACTATCCAGGATTGCAGTGAAATTCTCTTGTCGAATTATAGCTCCATTTTAGAGATTAAAATATTTTCTAGCTATAAATTTAGAAATGACTTCTCTGAAATAATTTGAGAAAGGAGGAAAAATGAATGTGAAATATTTTTAAAAAAGGATACCTATATACAAAAATCACTCATTTGGACATTATCTTCCTCTTCTCTATTTTTCTTAAAGCAGAGAAACTCAGTAACTATTACTGGAGGCTTACTCAGTGTTGAGTTACTAGGTTGACATGATGCCTGCCCTCATGGAGTATATATTACACTTAGGGAGAAATGAGTAAATGGAACATGCAAATAAGCTCTTATAATTTTTGAGAAGGTTAATGAAGAAGATGTTAAAAAGTATAGGGAATAGAAAACAAGGGGTCTATCTGCCTCTGGGACCTAGAAAGTCTCTTTGAGCTGGCAGTGCTTAGGCTGAGACCAAAATGACTTGTGTTTCTTTGTTTTCTTCCAGTGATTTTTTTCACAGTGCCTTGCCTCCTGGAGTTGCTCAGAAAATACATTATTTTAAACAAATATATTCTTGCTGTTCTTTATTTTACATCAAAAACCTTAAATTTTCCCATATGAAAGTTCTCCAAATCATTACAAATTCCTTACGTTAAAGCATCTCCTTTTTCTAAGGATGTACTAAAGAGTATGATTCACCATCCGCTGGGACTTTGTTAAAAATGGAGACTCTCAAGCTCTTCCCTAGACCTAAGGAATCAAGAAACTGCACTTTAACAAAGATCACTCTGAGATTTGTAAGCACATTGAAGTTTGAGAAGTACCGTTAGGGAACATGTAAGAAATCACAATTTGTTTCCTGCTTCTAAAACCATTTAATAAACTTAGAGTAATGGTGTTCAACAGAAATGCAATTTGAGACATACATAAATTTACATTTTCTGGCAGTCACATTAAACAAATGGTAAAACTGTAAAATTTGTGTTAATAGTGTATTGTATTTAACTCATTTAAAATTATATTAAACTATTAATATAAAAATTACTAAAAAAATGTTTTACATTCTTTGTGTTAAGTCTTTGAAGTCCAATGTGTATTTTGTAGTTAGAACATCTCAAATTGAGTGCTAAATTTTCATGGGAAATCCTTGCTCTGTATTTTATACTGCTTCAGTTTTTTAACTTAAATTGCTCACTATTAAAGAAAATGAAAAACATAGTTCCTGTTTCACTGGCAACATTTCAAGTGCTCAATTTGGACACATGTGGCTGGTGTCCATATTGGATAATAAAGTCCTAGAATACTTCTCTACAAGCCTCTTACAGCATTCTGCTTGGTCGGTCCACAAGATAACTTCTTTTTGTTTCTTTCAATTATGACCCAAAGTGTGAGATTTATATATATCCTATATTAGTTATATTTTAAATTATTGAAATATACTTTTCAAAATTATTTTAAATGTCTCTGGCTATTTATATAAGATAGGATGACAAACTGACAGAAACTTCATACAGGTTTTTCAGAAACAGATATTTCCACTGTGTGAAATGCATTTTAGAAAATATGTTAAAATTATTGTATTTCAGTAAAGTTCAGGCAACAAAAACAGTATTTGTCAGTTAATATGAAATTAATTTCAAAGAATGAAAAGAACCATTTATTTAAACATATATAGTACATATATACACTGTGTGTGTGCATTAGTATGTGCATTGTTTTATTAAACATTTATGCTCTCTGTAAAGTCTCTTCACTAGTGTTTTATACAGCCATTTTGATTCCATTATGGCACCTTTCCCTAAGTTTCCTTGTCGATGCAAATATTTAACCTTATAAAGTAACTGTTAATCAAGTAAGTATTAGTCCTCAGCCAATCTTGATGGATAAACTGTGGCCTCACATCCTCACTTGCATTTTCATTGTATCTATCATGTTCAATAGCAGTTATGATCTTATGTGGTAGGAAAATGAGCTATGATCTAATAAGGAAGATAACCTTAATCTCAAAACATCTATGAAGTTCAAGGACATCAGGTTAAATACACATTAGTGTTAGTTCTACAGAGGAAGATATGTGGGCATACATGAAACAGTCAAACTTTCATAATGTCTATATTGTTTGTTATGCAAATACATTGTTTTAAAGACTTCAAACTTCCATACTAGGAATGAAAATGTCACAATTACTACTACCACTTTTAATAGTAAAAGTTAGCTGAAGTATAACTGAGAAACACATTAAGACAAAATTTATCTGGTGTTTTGTTCATTTAATTTAGTGAAAATGTAATTTAGACTCACTATGCAGGAACATTTATTTCAATATTTTTAAGTATTCTGGCAGGAAGAAATACTATAGCTTGATTTCTACATTCTTACAAATTATTTGTACTCTGGTCTCAATAAAATAATTTATATCGTGCCAGAATTATATTTGCTGATTTCAGAAAGGGAACTTTTGGTTAAGCATGGCAGTATAAAAAATAAAAAGAATCGTAAAATTTCAGTTGTGGAACCTTTCAGATAAATTTGCAAAACCATTTCTAAGAATGGAAAATGAAGAAATGTTTAAGGGAGAGTAGTCTTTAAAATTGAATTAGATCAGTTTCCAGGAATATAGGCTAGAAGTGCTTTTCTTTTTTCTTCCATCTAATTAAAAAAATTAAAACCTCTAGACATTATATATAAAATAAACAGTAAAAAATATTAAAAATAAAATAAAATAATCTTTGAAATTTGGAGAGCAAAAAACTTAGTAGCTAAGGACCTCATTGGCAAGGGACCTCGGGATTCTCAACAACTAACTGGGTGGTGAGTTTCCAGGGTTTTCTTCTTCCTTGTTTATCAGGGGTTGAAGTTGAAGAAGCCAGCAGTAGGAAATGAAAATGGGTGCAGACTAAAGTCGCCCAAGCTAGTCAGTCAAAAAAGCAACCTAACCTAACCTAGGGGTAACCTAAAAAGACAGAAAAACTTTAGACAACAAATGCTCTACTCCAACTGTTCATTAACAAAACTGTAACCCTACCACCTGCCCCACGAACAAAGGTGTATTGGATAAACTAAATTGCAACTACAGGCAGAGCTACATGCCTTCAAGCTGAGTGGTTGATTTCTGCTCCTTCTGAACATGGTGGCAGCCTTATCAGGAATGATCATCTGCACTGTTATTGACCACCAAGCAGGTTGCCCTTTCTTCTTCAAAAATGATAATTTTATTAAAGTTGGATTACCATTCATTTTCTCTCTGTCAGGGTTTTTAGCCTTCCCCGAGCCCCCTCCGAACCTGCGGAGAGGACGGGAAGGGGGAGACACACCCTGGCAAGGCAGGACCGGGAAGGGTGAGTGCCGACTGTCTGCCCAATCACCAGCATCCGGCCCCTAGGCCCAAACCAGAGACAAACAGACATGACAGAGACCTCAGTCAAAGCAGGAACTCATTTATTACGGAAACAGCAGAGTATATATAACATTCATGGGCCAATCAGCATAAAGGTCAAGCAGTCATAGGTTCTTCATGCAGGAAGGCACATAATGCAAGCAAACGGTGTCCACGAGCTAATCACGTTCGCGGAAGACTCACGCCACCAATAGGGAGATACCTGGAACACAGGTAGACTAACATCATAGCCCGCCAAAATGCCTGGGCACCACCCCATGCTCATCCGGCGAGCGCCATCTTGGCAATGCATTTAAAGGCTACTTCTTAGATTAGAAGGCCCTACATCTCTCTATAATTAGATGTGTGGTTATGTCTTGGTTTATTATATCTCTTTGAAGATATATATGTTCTTAAGTGAATTTAAATGTAATTTATTTGTCTTTAGGAATTTATATATAGACATAAAAATATTTCATTGAATTTGAGGAAGTGTAAGCAAATTTAGCCATTCATCTGTCCTTTCATCTATTCGTTCAGAAATATTTTTGTTTGTTATGTGTCAGTCACTGTTCTAGGCTTTTGGACTTGAGCACAAGAGGCAAGAAATATCTGCTATTCTGGCACCAAGAATAAAAATTATTGTAAATAAATCACATAGGCTAATAGACAGTGATAAGTGCTACATGAAAAATAACAGCCTTGTGTGAGGGTGTGGAAGGTAATTTTAAACAGAAGAGTCAAAGTAAATCTCATTGAGTGTATGCCATTTGAGCGAAGATATTCGAGTTATGTGAGAAATTGTGAAATGCAGAAAACTTCTGAGTGGAATTTCTGATGCAAATTGACACTGCTTTGTAGAAACATCTTATCACCAAACATGTAAATTAAACCTTGGAGTTGTAAAAATATTATTTTTCTCAGGAATTAGAAATGTTACCTTGCCTACATACACACACACATAGTACATACTCTTTATATACATACATATATATGTACTATATATATTTTTTTTAATTTTCTGAATATACTACAAATAGAATCTAAGTGAGAAATTTTTGTAAATTACTAACACAGTGATCATAAGTGTGTAGATGCAGTTTGAGTTCACCTAACTTGAACTGGTGTTGAATATTCATCTTGGGATTTATGATGTACAAATCACAACTGCCAAATGGAAACCAAAGTGAACAACAAAACAAAGCCTTGGGACTCTTAGATCTTTGTAGTGACTGATATGTTAATTGATGTGAAGTAGATTTTAACATTCTCCACTTAAAAAAATTAATATTTAAAGTACCTAAAGAATTAAGGTAAACACGTCATGGTTGAACAATCTCTTCTGTTAAGTAAGTTATTTTATGAAATATTAAGAAATTCAAATTTTATAGAGGTAATGTACTTTAAAAGCTGGTCAACTAGAGAGAACGTTTCATGTCAATTTGGAAAAGTTATAAAAGATTTTAAGATATAGAAGATTTTTTTATATCAAAGATATAAAATATTTTAAGCAAACTTAAAAACTGCGTTGTTTTTAATAGGAAGTTTTTTCAGACGAATAATAACTTGAAGCCATGAGTTGCAGGCTGAATCTCACATACACACAAATTAATTTTCAATTGCAATTCTGATCATACTGTTTCTAGCATATTATATTACCGACATAGCAACACCCATCCATGAAACCCGTTATCTACAAAGGGTATAGTAAAACATACTAAGTAGATTTAAGATTAAAAAAACAAAAAAGAAGAACTAGCTATTCATTCGTTATTAAGCCTATAGACTTGAGTGCATTTTGCAGAGCCATTTCAGTCTTCTCGGCTCAGGGCTCAGGTGCGCTGCACCAAGCTGACAGAGCAGCATCCGCTCCCTCCTTATCACCAAGCCAGGGAAACGTCCGCATTCTCACTCTCACTCTTTCAGCACTTACCCACTGTTTAATTCAGTTTAATCTCTGGTGATCTCATTCATTCAAATATAACACTTGTTTGTATATCTTCCAAATTTTATCAGCAATCTGATATTTCTTTTGATTGTTAGAATCCACAGACTACTGGGCATTTCTACTTTGCCCTCCTGCAATCTTCTCGAATGGGATTTGATAAAACAGAACTATCAGATTGCTATTAACCCTATTTGCAAGACCCAAACTACCAACCCTCTCAAATGGCAATTTCTTACTTATTTTCATTGCCACCGCACCTTTCTTGTCTATATATACTCTTTATTTTTGCTTCGACATGGGAAAGATAACAGTGTTGCCAAATTTGAACTTTGCATTTTTAAAGAATCCTTAGTTTCCTTTTACATTTAGTTGTTCCCCAATCTAAATAACTCATCATTCTGCAGTGATCAATCTTTATCCTTCTGCAGCATATTTTTCCAGTATTGCCTTTGGTTGGCCTTCACCAAACTCCTTGCATCTGTTATGACTTTTGTGCTTCTTTTTTTCCTATTTTACAAATAATCTTATTTAAGATTCACTTTAAACTTTTTATTATACCTTTTTACCGACCACCAAATGTGAAAGCAATTTCCTTTACTCCAGAATCATACAGAATGAAAAATAGCTAGTTCATTTTATTTGCACCTTTTACAACATTGAAATTGGCAAGATTTAAACAGAACATATGGAACGAAGACTGCTCATCACACTGTTCAATCTACTCTCTGTCATGGAAGATGAAAAATCAGGTATATATTTTGTATGTCTCTGAATTTAAAAAGAATCTGCATATCCAGCTACAGAGTGAATTAGACTTAGGCATATGGACTCCTGGAGAGACTAAATGATGGCAAACAGTTAAATTGATAGTCCTCCAATAATTATTTTAATGAGGGCAGGGGAAAATGGTTTTCTATTAATAAGATTTGGGTTTTTTTCCCCATTATATCTACATTAGCCATTTATAGGCATATTTATTATGTGATTCTCCAAAGCAGGCATTTTGTTGGATGAAAGGCATAATAAGCAATTCTAACCTTTATATAATAAATTTAAATCAAACTCCACAGGTGAATAGAATACTAATTTGTAATATTCATATTCAGAAATTCAACTTTGGATTGTGACTGGGTTGTGATAGGAGTTTTTTTGTTAATAGACTATTTTGGGAGGGGGGTAGTTTTAGGTTTAGAGAAAAGTTGAGCAGAAAGTAGTTTCCACATACCTCCTCTCCCGTGCCCAGGTTACCCCTATTAATACCCTGCATTATTAGTGTGGTATCAATCATTGGGTTTGACAAATGAATTATGTCATGAATCCACCTTCACAGTATCATACAGAGTATTTTCACTGTCTGAAAAACCCTCTGTGCACCATCTTTTATTCCCTCCTTCCCTCCCCTTGAGTCCCTGGCCACCGCTAATATTGTTACTCTCTCTATAGTTTTGCCTTTTCCAGAATGTCTACAGTTAGAATCATAAAATACATAGATTTTTCAGACTGGCTTCCTTAGTTTAGAATCCATTCATTTCAAGATTCCTACATGTCTTTTCCTAGCTTGATAACTCCTTTCTTGTTATAGATAACTCATTGTGTGGGATGTACCACAATTTAACTATTCACTTATTGAAGAACCACTTAGTTGCTTCCAGTGTGTGGTAATTATGAATCAAGTTTCTGTAAACATTGATGTTCAACACTTTTGGTATACAGAAGTTTTCAACTCATTTAGATGGATATCTAGGAGCAGAACTGCTGAATCCTATTATATGACAATGTTTATTTTAGCTTTAGCTTTTAAGAAACTGCCAAACTGCCTATGAAAGTGGCTGTATCGTTTTGCGTTCCCACCACCAATGAATCAGCGTCCCTGCAGCTCCACATCCTCAACAGCATTTGGTGGTGTCTCTGTTTTGGATTTTTGCCAGTCTATTAGATGTGAGGTAGTACCTTGTTTCAGTTTGCCGTTCCTTGATTACATATGTTTTGAGACCCTTTTTATGTGCTTTTTCCATCTGTGTATCTTCTGTAGTGAGATGTCTGTTCAGATCTTTTTTTGTTTTGGTTTGGTTTGGTTTCATATTATTGATTTTAAGGAATCTTTATTTTGGATACAAGTCCTTTATCTGGTAAGTGTTTTGTAAATATTTTTCCCTTCTAATGTCTCACGTTTAAATGTAGTGTGAGTTGTAGGATTTTTGTAGACGTTCTTAAATTGGGGAAAATTTCCCTCTACTAGTTTGCTGAGAGATTTTATTATAAATGCATGTAGGGTTTTGTAAAAAAAATTTTTTGCATCAACTAACATGATGATATGACTTCTCTAGCCTGCTGATGAGAAGGATTACATTAATTGATTTTGAACGTCGAATGAATTTGCCTACCTGGAATAAGTCCCATGTGGTTGTGGTATATAATTCTTTTTATATGTTGTTGGTTCAGCTTGTAAACATTTTGTTGAGGATTATTGTATGTGTATTCATGATAGATACTGTTCTGTAATTTTCTTTCTTGTGATGCCTTTCCTGATTCTGATTTAGTGTATTGCCAGTCTCATAGTACTACTTAAGAAGTGTTCCTTCTGCTTCTATGTTCTGGACAATAGTGCAGAGAACTAGTATCATTTCATCATGAAACATTTCATAGAATTTACAACTGTGAAACCAGGTTTTACTGATTTCTGTTTAGGAAAGTTATTAATTATTGACTTAATTTCTTTACTAGATAGAGGCCTATTTACATAATCTATTTCCTCTTTTGTGAGCTTTGTAGAATGTATGTTTCAAGAAGTTGGCACCTTTCATCTAGATGATCAAATTTGTAGAGTTTTTTCAAAATCCTTTATTATTTTTTAAAGTTCTTGAGATCAGTAGTGATGTTCCATCATTCTATGTCTGATATTAGCAATTTGTGTCTTCTCTCTTTATCTTAGTTAGTCTACCCACAGGTTTATCAATTATACTGATCTTTCCAAAGAATTAGCTTTTGTGTTTATTTGTTTTTTCTATTGTTTTTTGTTTTGTTTCTTTTAAATTTAGTTGAATCACACTTTGTAATTTCTTCTTTTCTTTAGATTACTTTGGATTTAAATTGTTACTGTTTGTCTACTGTCCTCAGGTGAAAGCTTAGATTATTCACTTTAGAGTTTTCTTTTTGTATACTCTGTGTATGCCCTCAAAGCACAGTTTTGTAAGTTGTATTTCCATTTCATTTATTTCAAAATACTTGAAAGATTTCTCTTGGGCCTTAGATTTCTCTAGCAAAGTGCTGAATTACTTCCTAAATTCTCTTTTGATGATTGCCCTATAGTTTGTTCTATTCATTTATTACTAAATTGTGTCCACTTTCAAATAACTTCATGGGTACTACTGGCATCTTATAACAGAGTACCTTAACTCAAATGGAATGAAGATGGCTAATCAGCTGACTGTTAGTGAGGAAATCATCCTTGATTGTCAAGGTTAGACCACTGTAATCACCAGGGTGCTTATAATTTAAAAAGTAAGACAGGAAAGAGAAAACCAGTGAGATGGCAATGTGGGAAAGACTTAACTAATCATTTTTTTGGCTATGAACAAGAGATAGCACAAGAGATGTGGGCAGCCTCTAGAAGCTGGAAAAGCCAGGAAAACAGATTCTTCCTAGAACTTCCAGGAAAGAATACAAATGTTCTGATACCTTGAGTTTAGTCCACTGAGACCCCTCTTGAACATCTGACTACCCAAACTACAAGATAATAAATGTATGTGACCTTAAGATATTGTTATAATTTTTTCATTCAACATCAATAAGAAACTAGTAAGTATGGATATCATTTACATTTTGGCAGTTACTTCTCTTATTTTGTGGGCTTTCATTTATATATGCCAATATAATATCCATTTAAGCAGAATTATTCATGACTAGTTTAAACTTTTGGTGGAATTAACATTTCCAAGAGGAAATATTACTCTTTCTTACTGATTTTGCTCTTATGTTATTTGGTGTTAATTATATTAATATTACTAATATTGTTATAATATTTTCGTTTTGTGGATTTCAGCATATATACGCTTATTTATAATTATGTGTCATTCTTTTTATAATTTTTAGGTGATTTATTTTAGTATTACCTTTTTCACATCACGTAACTTCTAATAATGTGAAAATTCATCTCATAGATTTTTATTATGGTGAATATATTTGTTTTTATTTCTTTACAGCTCATCTTACATATTCTATTTATCAAAATTTTCTATTTTGTATAAATGTGTCACTCATATGGATGTTAACATAATTCATTGGGCCTTTGAAGTGAAAATTAAATATTAATTTGCTAGAGTCAATATTGATTAGCACTTAAATTTGATATTTTGAAAATATAATACCAAATATGAAAAAAAAAATATGGAAGACTCTCTGCAGGTATATTTTCTGCTCTATTAATCTCCATTTGGCAAAAGCATTTAACACATATATTCAATTTCCTGAACTACAGCGTAAGCAACCTGAGAGTAGAGATGAAGAAGGAACTATCAAGAAATCACCCTTTTTACAAACCTGGTAATTAAGACAACAATAAACCAGACCTTTCCTTGGGTTAGTTAAATGTAGAGTAATTTACTTACTTAAAAGTTGTGGACGGTGTCATTTGCGCATTTATTTTATTTACTATTTCTTCAGAATAGGAACACTTTTTCTTCTTGTCCCTTTCACTTGATTTATTTTATTTATTTTTAAAATTTTTTATTAAGGTATTATTGATATACACTCTTATGAAGGTTTGACATGAAAACGCAATGTGGTTATTACATTTACCCATATTATCAAGTCCACACCCACAACTCAATACAGTCACTGCCCATCAGTGTAGTAAGATGCCGCAGATTCACTATTTGCCTTCTCTGTGCTACACTGTTTTCCCCATGATCCCCCACACCATGTCTACTAAACATAATACCCCTCAATCTCCTTCTCCCTCCCTCCCCAACTACCTTCCCACACTCCCCTTTGCTAACCACTTTGGTAACCACTAGTTCCTTCTTGGAGTCTCTGAGTCTGCTGCTATTTTGTTGCTTCAGTTTTGCTTCATTGTCATACTCCACAAATGAGGAAAATCATTTGGCACTTGTCTTTCTCCACCTGGCTTATTTCACTGAGCATAATATCCTCCAGCTCCAACCATGTTGTTGCAAATGGTACGACTTCTTTCTTTCTTATGGCTGAATAGTATTCCATTGTGTATATGTACCACCTCTTCTTTTTCCATTCATCTACTGATGGACACTTAGGTTGCTTCCATATCTTGGCTATTGTAAATAGTGCAGCGATAAACGTAGGGGTCATATGTCTTCTCTTTTATTTTTTATTTTATTAAGATATTATTGATATACACTCTTATGAACATTTCACATGAAAAAACAATGTGGTTACAACATTTACCCATATTATCAAGTCCCCACCCATACCGCAATGCGGTCACTGTCCATCAGTGTAGTAAGATGCCACAGATTCACTGTTTCCCTTCTCTGTGCTACACTGTTTTCCCCATGATCCCCCACACCATGTGTACTAAACATAATACCCCGCAATCCCCTTCTACCACCCTAACCACCCGCCCTCCAACACCCCTTCCCTTTGGTAACCATAGTTCCTTCCTGGAGTCTCTGAGTCTGCTGCTGTTTTGTTCCTTCAGTTTTGCTTCATTGTTATACTCCACAAATGAGGGAAATCATTTGGCACTTGTCTTTCTCCACCTGGCTTATTTCACTGAGCATAATATCCTCCAGCTCCATCCATGTTGTTGCAAATGGTACGATTTCTTTCCTTCTTATGGCTGAATAGTATTCCATTGTGTATATATACCACCTCTTCTTTATCCATTCATCTACTGATGGACACTTAGGTTGCTTCTGTATCTTGGCTATTGTAATAGTGCTGCAATAAACATAGGGGTGTATATGTCTTTTTTAATCTGAGAAGTTGTATTTTTCAGGTAAATTCCAAGGAGTGGGATTCCTGGGTCAAATGGTATTTCTATTTTTAGTTTTTTGAGGAACCTCCATATTGCTTTCCGCAATGGTTGAACTAGCTTACATTTCCACCAGCAGTGTAGGAGGGTTCCCCTTTCTCCACATCCTAGCCAGCATTTGTTGTTCTTAGTCTTTTCTATGCTGGCCATCCTTACTGGTGTGAGGTAATATCTCGTTGTGGTTTTAATTTGCATTTCCCTGATGATTAGTGATGGGGAGCATCTTTTCATGTGCCTGTTGGCCATCTGAATTTCGTCTTTGGAGAACTGTCTCTTCATATCCTCTGCCCATTTTTTAATTGGGTTATTTGCTTTTTGGGTGTTGAGGCATGTGAGTTCTTTATATATTTTGGATGTTAACCCCTTGTCAGATATGTCATTTAAAAATATATTCTCCCATACTGTAGGATGCCTTTTTGTTATGTTGATGGTGTCCTTTGCAGTTCAGAAACTTTTTAGTTTGATGAAGTCCCATCACTTCATTTTTGCTTTTGCTTCTCTTACTCGAGGAGATGCAATCAGGAAGAAGTTGCTCATATTTATATTCAGGAGATTTTTGCCTATGTTGTGTTCAAATAGTTTTATGGTTTCATAACTTACATTCATATCTTTAATCCATTTTGAATTTACTTTTGTGTATGGATTTAAACAATAATCCAGTTTCATTCTCTTCCATGTAGCTGTCCAGTTTTGCCAACACCAGCTGTTGAAAAGGCTGTCATTTCCCCATTGTATGTCCATGGCTCCTTTATCATATATTAATTGACCATATATGCTTGGGTTTATATCAAGGCTCTCTAGTCTTTTCCTTTGGTCTATGGGTCTGTTCTTGTGCCAGTACCAAGTTGTCCTGATTACTGTGGCTTTGTAGTAAAGCTTGAAGTCAGGGAACATAATCCCCCCAGATTTATTCTTCCTTCTCAGTATTGCTTTGGCTGTTTGGGGTCTTTTGTCATTCCATATGAATTTTAGAATGATTTTCTCTAGTTCATTGAAGAATGCTCTTGGTATTTTGATAGGAATTGCATTGAATGTGTAGATTGCTTTAGGCAGGATGGCCGTTTTGACAATATTAATTATTCCTATCCATGAGCATGGGATGTGTTTCCATTTATAGGTATCTTCTTTAATTTCTCTCATAAGGGTCTTGTAGTTTTCAGAGTATAGGTCTTTCACTTCTTGGTTAGGTTTATTCCTAGATATTTTATTCTTTTTGATGAAACTGTGAATAGAATTGTTTTCCTGATTTTTCTTTCTGCTGGTTCATTGTTAGTATATAGGGATGCCACAGATTTCTGCGTATTAATTTTGTATCCTGCAACTTTGCTGAATTCAGATGTTAGATCTAGTAGTTTTGAGTGGATACTTTAGGGTTTTTATGTACAATATCATGTCATCTGCAAACAGGGACAGTTTAACTTCTTCCCTGCCTATCTGGATGCCTTGTATTTCTTTGTGTTGTCTGATTGCTGTGGCTAGGACCTCCAGTACTTTGTTGAATAAAAGTTGGGGGAGTGGGCATCCTTGCCTTGTTCCTGATCTTAAAGGAAAAGTTTTCAGCTTCTACTGTTAAGTGTAATGTTAGCTGTGGGTTGTCATATATGGCCTTTATGATCTTGAGGTACTTGCCCTCTATACCCATTTTGTTGAGTGTTTTTACCGTGAATGGGTGTTGAATTTTGTCAAATGCTTTCTCTGCATCTATGGAGATGATCATGTGGTTTTTGTCCTTTTTGTTGATGTGGTAGATGATGATGGATTTTTGAATGTTGTACCATCCTTGCATCCCTGCAATAAGTCCTACTTGTTCATGATGGATGATCTTTTTGATGTATTTTTGAATTCCGTTTGCTAGTATTTCATTGAGTATTTTTGCATCTATGTTCATCAGGGATATTGGTCTGTAATTTTCTTTTTTTGTGGTGTCTTTGACTGGTTTTAGTATTAGAGTGCTGCTGGCCTCATAGAATGGGTTTGCAAGTATTCCCTCTTCTTCTACTTTTTGGAAAACTTTAAGGAGGGTGGGTATTAAGTATTCACTGAATGTTTGATAAAATTCAGCAGTGAAGCCATCTGCTCCACGAATTTTGTTCTTAGGTAGTTTTTTGATTACCAGTTCAGTTTCGTTGCTGTTAATTGGTCTGTCCAGATTTTCTGTTTCTTTCTGGGTCAGCCATGGAAGGTTGTATTTTTCTAGAAAGTTGTCTGTGTCTTCTATGTTATCCAGTTTGTTAGTATCTAATTTTTCATAGTATTCTCTAATAATTCTTTGTATTTCTGTGGTGTCTGTAGTGATTTTTTCTTTCTCATTTCTGATTCTGTTTATGTGTGTAGACTCTTTTTTTCTTGATAAGTCGGCTAGGGCTTTATCTATTTTGTTTATTTTCTCAAAGAACCAGCTCCTACTTTCATTGATTCTTTCCATAGTTTTATTCTTCTCAATTTTATTTCTGCTCTAATCTTTATTATGTCCCTCCTTCTACTGACATTGGGCCTCATTTGTTCTTTTTCTAGTTTCATTAATTGTGAGTTTAGAGTGTTCATATGGGGTTGTTCTTCTTTCCTGCAGTAGGCCTGATTGCAATATACTTTCCTCTTAGCACAACCTTTGCTGCGTCCTACAGATTTTGTGGTGTTGAATTATTGTTGTCATTTGTCTCCATATATTGCCTGATCTCTGTTTTTATTTGGTCATTGATCCATTGGTTATTTAGGAGTATTTTGTGAAGCCTCTATGTGTTTATGAAATATTTCATTTTCTTTGCATTATTTATTTCTGGTTTCATACCTCTGTGTCTAAGAAACTGGTTGGTACAATTTCAATCTTCTTTAATTTACCAAGGCTCTTTTTGTGGCCTAGTATATGATCTATTCTTGGAAATCTGCTGTGTGCACTTGAGAAGAATGTGTGTTCTGCTGCTTTTGGGTGTAGAGTTCTGTAGATGTCTGTTAGTTCCATCTGTTCTAATGTGTTGTTCAGTGTCTCTGTCTCTTTGCTTATTTTCTGTCTGGTTGATCTGTCCATCAGAGTGAGTGGAGTGTTGAAGTCTCCCAGAATGAATGCATTGCATTCTATTTCCCCTTTTAATTCTGTTAGTATTTGTTTCACATATGTAGGTGCTCCCGTGTTGGGTGCATAGATATTTATAATGGTTATATCTTCTTGTTGGATTGACCCTTTTATCATTATGTAATGTCCTTCTTTGTCTCTTGTGACTTTCTTTGTTTTGAAGTCTATTTTGTCTGATACATGTACTGCAACTCCTGCTTTTTAGTCCCATTAGTTGCATGAAATATCTTTTTCCATTCCTTTACTTTTAGTCTGTGTATGTCTTTGGGTTTAACATGAGTCTCTTGTAGGCAGCATATAAATGCGTCTTGTTTTTTTATCCATTCATTAACTCTATGTCTTTTGATTAGTGCATTCAATCCATTTACATTTTGTGTGATTATTGATAGGTATGTTCTTATTGCCACATGAGACTTTAGATTCGTGGTTACCAAAGGTTCAAGGTTAACTTCCTTACTCTCTAAGAGTCTAACTTAAGTCACTTAATATGCAATTACAAACACAATCTAAAGGTTTTTTTTCTCTTCCTCTTTCTTCCTCCGCCATTCTTTATATATTAGGTATCATATTCTCTACTCTTTATCTATCCCTTGATTGACTTTTGGGATAGTTAATTTAATTTTGCATTTGCTTAGTAATTAGCTGTTCTACTTTCCTTACTGTGGTTTTATTACCTCTGGTGACAGGTATTAAACCTTAGGAACACTTCCATCTATAGAAGTACCTCCAAAATATACTGTAGATACGGTTTTTGTGAGGTAAGTTCTCTCAGCTTTTGCTTATCTGGAAATTGTTTAATCCCTCCTTCAAATTTAAATGATAATCTTGCCAGATAAAGTAATCTTTGTTTGAGGCCCTTCTGCTTCATTGCATTAAATATATCATGCCACTCCCTTCTGGCCTGTAAGATTTCTGCTGAGGAGTCTGATGATAGCCTGATGGGCTTTCCTTTGTAAGTGATCTTACTTCTCTCTCTGGCTATTTTTAATAGTCTGTCCTTATCCTTGATATTTACCATTTTAATTTCTATATGTCTTGGTGTTGTCTTCCTTGGGTCCCTTGTGTTGTGTGATCTGTGCACCTCCATAGCCTGAGAGACTATCTCCTTCCTCAGACTGGGGAACTTTTCAGCAATCGCCTCCTCAAAGACACTTTCTATCCCTTTTTCTCTCTTTTTCTTCTTCTGGTACACCTATTATGTGAATATTGTTCCATTTGGATTGGTCACGCAGTTCTCTCAATATTCTTTTATTTTTAGAGATCCTTTTTTCTCTCTGTTCCTCAGCTGCTTTGTATTACTCTTCTCTAGTTTCTGTTTCATTTATTGTTCCCTTCACTGCAACTAATCTGCTTTTAATATCCTCCATTGTGCTCTTCAGCAATTGGATCTCCGAACTGAATTCATTCCTGAGTTCTTGAATATTTTCTGTACCTCCATGAGCATGTTAATAATTTTTATTTTGAAATTCCCTTCAGAAGGATTCATGAGGTCTATGTCATTTAAATATTTCTCAGGAGTTGTATTCATAATTTTACTTTGAACAAGGTTGCTTTGTCATTTCATATTTGTATATGGCACCCTTTAATGCCCAGAAGCTCTACTCTCTGGAGCTGCTCAGCCCCTGAAACAATGTCAGGTGTTGCAGGGGAGTGGTATTCATGCCTGAGGGCAGGAAAGAGTTGTTTCTTGCTTCCCAGCTGGTGTGCCTGTCTTCACTGCCAGAAACAGTGGGCCGAGTACACAGATATAAGCCTCTATGCTTTGCGTTTGTAGTTGCTGTTGACAGGTCTTCCCTCTGGCTGGCCTAACCCCATGGTAGAGTTTGCCATTTTGCCAGCCAGGTGGGGCTGGCCAGTAGAAAGTCACAGTAGGCTGCGTATCACGCAGGTAGTCCTTGTGTGTTGCCAGCCAGGGAGTTGGATCACATGAAGATTGTGAAAGCTCCCAACCTACTGGTCAGAGTGTACCTGGACAATTTTGTCTACCTGTCCTTTCCCCTGGCAGTAAGCTCTGTGCAAATCCTTGCCCCTTTAGCAACCCTCTCGCTGTTATGAATTCTCTCAGACTGCCCGCCTTTCTTTTGTCCCAGAACCACTAGGATACGGATCCCTGCTTCCCACAAGCAGGTGGAATCTCAGTCTCTCCAGGAATTCTGCCTGTCTTAGCTTTCCAAACCCCTAATCATGAGAGTACCATGCACGCACCATGAAATATACATTTATGGTCCCAGAGCAGATCTCCAGAGTTAGGTATTCAGCAGTCCCAGGCCTCTACTCCCTCCCCACTCCATTTCTCTTCCTCCCACTGGTGAGCTGGAGTGGGGGAAGGACTTGGGTCCCACCGTGCCCGACTTGGTATATTACCCTATTCTGTGAGGTTTATTTTTTTCTCCAGGTGAATGCAGTCTGGCACAGTCCTCTTTCTTATTGCTCTTTCTGGAGTATTTGTATTAATTATATTTTCATATTATATGCAGTTTTAGGAGGAAACCTTTGTCTCACCTCTCACACCGCCATCTTTAATCCTCTTCCCTTTTACTTGATTTAAGTGTCATATATGATAGCCTACTTTTGGCCAAAATTACATGAAAATATTCATTAGGAGTTTTAGATCACTGTGCTGGAAAATTCATAATAATCTGACAAGTTTATATCCATTGCAGCTAATAATACATTTCTAAATGTATTTTGATTCATCTAGCACTTTTATTTTTATTTTATTTTTCTGGAAATTCATTTTTATGGATGTAGGCATGTAATGAATTTGGAAACAAGGGCATGTTACTTTACAGATAGTTTGAGTAGCAATGTTCTAGATTTCTCTGACTGAAAACATGTTTCTGGGTCTCATACATATTTACCCAATCCACAAATATTTCCAGTCATTTTCTATCTTATATACAGCCCTACCCGATATAGTTTTCATATGAAGACTATGACACTAAGCTAAAAAAATTCATGTTTGCATCTTTACAGCAATATTAACCTGGGTTAATTTCAGCCATGCATTCTTATGAAAAGGTAGAAAAATAAAGTGAGCATAGTTCCTACATCATTCTGCTTTTATCCAAAAGCTATTTCTTGTGTGAATGTGGACATTAAGGCAATAGTAGGAGATGTCAGAAAGCATATATGATGCATGTACAGTACAAAGGTGACAGTAGTAGCCAAGAGGAAAAAAAAGGCAAAAAGAACAAACAAAAATATATTTTTGGCCTTTGGGACACATCAGTTCACCCTCATTTACTAGTTATTCCCTCTCTAGCCACAAATGCCATCTTTGAGACACAGATCTGTCTCTGAATCACATTCACTGGTATGTGGAAACTCTCCTTTTTTGATTCATGATGCATTGTTTGATTATTTATATAAGTCTACATTTTGGCTACAATGAATCCCTGGAGTTTTCTGATTTTTTTTCTCTGTATCATCTATTTGGTATATAAATATGCATTTAACATGAAAATCTGACACAATAGGCCAGTCTCTTAGCTCTTAGCATCCGTGGATTGCTTTGAACTCATGATCTACAGCAGCATCTGGCCAAGACTCAGCTGTTATTCAAAATATACCATGTTCTAATAAGGGATTCACTACCCTGTTTTGCATTCTAAGGACATACTTACTTGTTAAAGCTGTAGTTTATTGATAAAACTGAAATCAAATGGACTATTAAAGTGTTATTTCATTTATTACCATTTCAATATATTTATAATTTAGACTATTTCTTATACTAGTCAGTCATGTACGAGCTTTTGATTCATGACCACAATGAGATCACTTTTTCCTATTTTTCTCAAAAAATTTTTGAAAAAGTCATTAGAGTTCTTTCCTAAGACACTTTGTACCAACAAATGCTCAAGTTGTATCTTTCTTATTTCTTTATTTCTATGTCTTCCACTAGTCTCAAGAACAGGGTCTAGATATTACTTATTTTTAAAGAAGTTTCAAGATACATTTTACAAATCTGTTTTTTATACAAACTTAGGTGAAATCTTGAAGGTAATGTCCTTTGATTCATTGATGCCTATGTAAATGGCTATAAAAAACAGTCTATATACTTCTAAAAATTAACATTAACATACTTTTTTCTTACAAAATACTGAGTAGTAGAATCAATTTTTCAAAAGAAGAACCACTCAGCTTTTAACTATTTAGAGTGAATCAATCACACAGAAGTGCTATGGAAACATGATTTCATAGTGTAAAAAAAAAGAATCCTGCTATAGGTATTTATGACAATTGCTCTGCATATGACCCATAGATGCTGTTTTCCTTGTCCTTGTATATATATTTGGAAAGCATTTATTGGATGATGAAAAATACACTCTAAAATTTCAGGTTAAGAGAAAAAAAATTTAAGTTTTTAATTTATAACTCTTCTTATACTTGCTTTTGACTGTTGGTTTCATATACACCAAAAATATTCCACTTCTGGAAAGGCAAACTTATTTTTAAATGAACAAACTTATTTTAAATGAATTTTAAATTGAAAACACGATTATATAAAGTTAATGCTTATTTGTGAATATATTCATCATATATTAATGGAGTATCAAATCTAAGCTAGGGTTAAAAGTGTAGTTCTGAAAATGAAAAAGATGTGTATGTGCTATTAGCCACAAATTCACAGAATCTAGTGATGGAGACATAAAAAAAATTACCATATAATTTAAAAAAATATGTGGTGAATGTAAGTAGAGATCATTTTATTATCCCCTACAGTTTCTGTGTATCAGGAATTCATGAAGGACTTAGCAGGGCCAATCTAGCTCAGGATCTCTTACAGAACTTCAGACAATGGCTGGAGCTGAAACAGTTCAGGGCAGGCCATGGCCTCTTTCTCTCTTCACAGAGCCTCAGGGATTCCCATGTGCTCTCTCTGCTTGGGCTAGTTTAGACTTCCTTAGCACATCATGGCTTCAGGGCAGTAGACTTAATGTCAGTTCAAGATTCCAAATGAACGTGTTCCAGTGAACTAAAACCATCTTCTCTAATTTAACCTTGTACATATATACATATGTGGGTATTTGTATATATGTAAATATGTATCTGTATATATACATATACACCAAAAGAAAACATTGAGCATTCACACATGGAACCTAATTTATTCAGTTGAAGGAAAGCATTTCAAGAAATAGCGCCTAGTCACATCTTAAAGAATTATCATATTCATTTTCTTTTTGAAGTTTATTTTTATTTTTTAAAGATGATTATAAATTCACATGCAGTTGTAAGAAATAATAGTGATCCTGTGTCCTTTTTACCCAGCTATTCCCAATGATAAGTCCTTGAAAACCTTGAGTACACTATCACATCCATGATACTTGCACTAAGCTAGTCAAAACAGAGCATTTCCATAGCACGAGGATTCCTTGGGACACCTTTGATGGTCACACCAGCATTGTCCCTGCCCTCAACCCCTTCCAAACTCCTCGAAACCACTCAACTGTTCTCCATTTCTGTACTTGTTCTTTGAAAAATGCCCAGGTAAGTGGAATCATGTTTTGTATTTAGTAATGGAATTTTTTTTTACTTAGAATAATTCCCTGGCATTTCAACCGTATTGTTGCATGTATCAATAATTTATTTATTTTAAATGCCAAGTAATATCCTTGGTATAGATGCACTACAATTTGTTTAACCATTCAGTCATTAAAAGTAATTTGGGTTGTTCCTAGTTTTTGGCTATAACAAGTAAAGCTGCTCTAAACATTCAGTACAGGTTTTGTGTGAAAATGTCTTAATTTCTTTGGGATAAATGCCCAGGACTACATTTCCTGTCCATGTTTTGTTAGATTTACACCTAATATTTTTATGTTTTAACTGATTGAAAATTGTAGTACATTTATCATTTCATTACCCAAATATTCCTTGCTAGTATATAGGAATACAAGTGATTTTGTATATTATCTTGCAAATTCCTACATTATTAAACTCACTTCCTAGTTTTAAAAGTTGTTTTTGTAGATTCCTTGGTGTTTTCCATGTAGATAAACATTTCATCAGACTTTCTCTCCCTCTCTGACATCTACACATTTCATTTTTTATCTTGCTGTGTTTCACTAGCTAGAACTCCTAGCACTGTTAAGCGTGAATAGTGAGGTTGAATACTTTGCTTTGTTCTTGAACTTAGCAGACATATATTCAGTTTTTTATCATTAAATATTATGTAAGCTAAATGTTCTTCAAAGATGCCCTTTATCAAGGTGAAGATATTCCCATTTTCCGTTTTTTAAGAGATTTTTTATCTCTTTAAATTTTTTATCATGAATTGATACTGAGTTTTAACTACTGGTTTTTCAGCATCAACTGATATGAAAATGAGAATGTTCTTCTTTATTTAGCCTGTTAGTATGGTAGATTACACTTACTGATTTTAGACTATTGAACACACTTTTCATCCTCGGCATAAACCTCTCTGGTCATTGGTCATGATGGATAATTTTTTATATTTATACTGTAATTATATATATTGTTCCCAGTTTACAACAAAGCAATACTTTGGTTTAGAGGAGTGATATTCTGAGTATGGGGGCAGTTTCTTTGGATCCAAAAGAGGTACCACATTTAGCTAGAAATCATGTTTTTTACATTTGTTACAGCATGTCCCAGAAAAGAAAGCCAAAAATGTAATAGGCTCACATACATTCTTGAAAGTCTGAGCTGGTTTGCTTAGCTAAGTACTATTTTTGGTTAATTTATTTAAATTCAAAGATGGTTTTCAAATTTGCAAAGATGGGCCACCCTCATGATCTGACACGATTATCCATATTAAACATTTTTTCCATTTCTTCAATAATATGACATTTCCTTAATCATTAGGAAAGAATAAAGCTATTTAGAAAAGAGCTCCAATTTTCTGGTTCCTCAGTTTACTTCATTTAAAAAAGCATGAGTGATCAGACTCAAATTTGTTTTTCCTTGTAGGTAGTATGCAATTTTCATTTACCTACAAAGCCATAATTTTAGTGCAATAAAATCAATGGCAGAATTTAACAGTGTGATTTTGGTAAGATTATCCTTGGAATTTTTAAATAAATTATGCTGGTTAATTAGTATGTAATTTTTATTTATTCACCAGATACTGATTAATCATGTCCACTTTGCTATGTTCTTGTTATGGGTTTTACTAATGATATATTTTTAATATGTATGTTCAATTTTTAAAATAACTGATACATTTAATGTTTAATTTAAAGCTATTAGATAAGTTACAGTTAACGCTCACACATTTACCCAGGTGACTTCTATTTTGGGCTCTAAGCAATAGGTTAATGTATTCACCCATTCATGTATACACAGAAAACAGATAAGATTACTAACTGTGCTTTTATGATAATATACTATGGCAAATGGAAGGATAATGTTATGAGGATCTCAAAATTAATTTGTTATGCACAATTTTATCAGTTTGATAATTGTCAGTTGCCCTAGATCAATATCTTTTCCACAGACTTTTTTTATATCCCAAAATATCAGTGAAATTATACACATTTTGTTTTGAATTTTCATAGTTTTTATTACAAAAAATATGAGAATGTTTAAAATGGAAAGAAATGAAGAGTTTAAAACATTCAGATTTCATGCATCTTCTGTTTGCCAAAAGAAAGGCTGCAATTCACTGGGATATGAGAAACCCATTTAAATAAACTAAATGCCAAAAATGTGTGGAACAAAATTGTTCCCTTTGGACTTTCTATATAAAGGAATATTTTAGCTACCATATCTGAGTTTTGCTCATACCCCACCTAGAAAAATCCTACAAGGATAAAAACACCATAGTCACATATTCTTTCCAAATACAACGTATACCACAGAAATTTCAGGAAATAAGAAACAGAGCAGTTTGAAACAAGATGAAAGTTATAAATTCTATAACTGCATTAACTTATTTCTCTGTGATTTCTATTTCTCCTTTTAAATTTACTACCCAAAATTGATGGTAACAAAGACTTTTTATGCTTTGCTACTTAATACATATGCACCCTAAATCATCTGTTTCTCATTTTGGAGCATAGCATTTTCAATTTAAGTTTAAATGTAATTCTAAACTTCTTATTTAATTGCCCTGGTAAAAAGTAATAATAAAAGTGATATGTGAGGGAGAACACCTAACATCATTTTATTTCAATATTTTTTTATAAAGTATTATCTGGGTTTTTATTGTTTGTTTTGTTTTTGATGGCCAACTCTAATTTTAAGAAATTTCCTCAAATAAGTTATATGATATTTAAGTATATTTATGACAAAGGTGATGGGTTTTTTTTTCTTTTTACATTTTTTGCATTTTCCCTAAAAATTGCCAGGTTTATAGAATGTGCTAATCCACTAATTAGTCTTCCTCCCTCATACAGTGCTGCTAAATTGATGACTTAAGTAATTTGAGCTTATTACAATAATGATTTTGAGGCTCTTTGAAACATTTTCTTTTGTATATGAAATGCATTTTATTTTATTTGGATAAATTCAAAGACAATGTAATTAATGTGGTTAAACTTTGTTTCTAATATCTTCTGGAATGGAAAATAAAAATACCATGTAATTTTTACTCATAAATTATCAATTTTTGCATTAGTCTACTAGTATTACAGTTAGCATGAGCAATGGCCCATGTTATTTTAAAATTTCCCACTTATCCTATCTTCTCCATGGTAGTGTCTATAGCTGTATCTCCAGAGAGCAGTACCAAGTAGGTGTTCCTTTTGTGTATGTGTGTATGTGTTTAATGGAAATGAACTCAATCTAAGATGCGCAGGTGATATTTGTTGAAGGTTTGGGGGAAGATATTATGAAGTCCGTTCAATATATAGCTATACAAATTACATTAAACCATTCAATAAATATTTAGTTTGCACAGTGTCAGACATGTATGTTCCATGTTATATAGTAGTGATGACCAAAATTGTATAATCTACTAGAACTGACAAAATATTATTAAGATAATTCAGTAAATAAAGTAAATTTGGAGGTAATGATAGCATACATAGAACACAGCACTTAACCAGCAAATAGCACTTGAAATTTGAAGCATGAAATGTTTGTAGGTAAACAGAGTGTGATTCAGGTAGTGGCCGTAGAATGTGCAAAGTCCTTGCTGTTGGAAAGAAAAGTTCATTCAAATTGCTGAAAGGCTGTGTTACTGGAGCCTTGCAAGTGAGGGTGAAGGTGAGGGAGGTTTGAGATGAAGATGGGCAGGAAGTCAGGGATTATGTCACACACTATAGGGCAATGGTTTCTAAACTTAGAGAAAAAAGAAGAAAGATAGGTAACATTAAGAGATTTTTTATTTGAAAATAAATTACCCTTATTGACCAAAAAAGACTAGAATGGATGTTAAGAACCCAGTAAGAGCTACTGAAGTAGTCCTGACATTGGTGGTATTATACAGGACAAGATAAATGGGCAGTGGAAATGGAGAAACCACGGGTGTAGACATGGATTAGATTTCATATAAGTAGGGAGTGGTGAGGTAGAGGAAGGCAAGAGGATGGCTGCTGTTTTTCTGACTTGCTCACTTGCATGAATGGTGTTGTATTGAATTGGAAGACTTCCAACTTGATGAAATAGGAGGAACTGGGAGACCACAATTTTGTTCTTGATACATTTATTTTAAGGCATCTTCAATGTAAAGAGAAGAGTTTCCAAATAGATTTTTGTTGTATGAATCTGGATAATACAGCAGAAGTCTGAGCAGCAGATACAAGATCAGGAATCTCTGTAAATAAATAACATTCAATGACATATTTATGGATGTTAAGGAAGATTCCTTAGGGGAAAATATTTGAGGTAAAGTAATAAGTGGTTACGAATATAGGCCTGAAGAAATTCAAAATTCATGGAAGAAAAAAAGGAGAATGAGCCTGAGAAAGAGTAAAGGATATCAAGTGAGAAAGGAAGAAAACCTGGGGAGTGGGGTTCACAGAAATCAGTGTGTGAAAGTATTTCAAGAGAATAGTTGGCAAGAGTGATGGAAGCTGATGGAAGGTAAGTAAGAAAGTAATAAATTCCTTTGAATTTCGTCACATGGAGGTCATAGGTGATACTAGGAAAGCATGTACATTGGAAGGCTGAATTCAAGTTACTTTTTTCTTATAACTCAGGTAATTCAGCAAAACTTTCTGTTAACACTACTTTCAAAATTCATCTCAAATCTGACTACATCTCATTTCTATTTTGCTCTTATCCACTGCTATTATCCATCACCTATGACCTGGGCAACTCCTTTCTCCATGTCTTCTCTTACAGCTTGTCCCCAACAGTAGTATAAATAGTTCTTCAAAAATATAAATCAGAATATGTTGCTCTTCTCTTCAAAATGACTTCCCGTTTCAATCTAAGTAAAAGACAAATGATTACAATTTACAAGGCTCTGCATGTATTGGCCTTTGTTAACTGCTAATACAACCTCCTTGTCTTCCTGCTTCCATTCTCTCCACTCCAGCCACTCTGGCCTGCTATTCCTTGCTCATGTAACATGGTCACAGTGGGTTCCGTTGTCTCTTAATTGATGGGCCCAGCCTGGTAGAGCAGCAACTCCCTGAAACCTTGCGGGAGTTGAGGAAGTTGGAAGCAAATAAAGCCTAATCAGACTATCATATGGCCAATGAAAACAACAAAAGAACAGGGGACAGGAACATCTTCATAGACAGGGACATCTAATATGTTGAAAATAATATAATCTATCATCCTGGGGTCTTAATATGTCAATATTTTCCTAGATATCTGATAGCAATTTTGATTATAGAACACTTACACATATTTATTGCTATTTAGATGATGTTAAAGTTTTTACATTACATTTTTAATTCATTAGCTATTTTACTAAATATTTTTTCCTATTTACATTTCCAGGGAGAGATTCTTAAAAAAAAATTGGCTTTTTCCCACACTCATCAGTGTAATTCATATTTTACATTACAGTGACAAGGCCAGAGTTTAATTTTTTAAATCCCATAAATATTCCTGTTTTTGCTTTGGATAGCAAAACATAAGTGGATAAAATGATGCAAATTCATAAACTTCAACTTGTTAACAAAAACTGTAGTCTTGTCAGTCATACTGAGTTCTTCTTTCTCGAGTGGCAGACAGCTGGAGTAGGATTAAGTTCCTCTTTAATGCCGGAAGAGCCCATCCCCAGCAGACAGAAGAAAGGAGGTAACATGTGAGTTGTCAAAAAAACTTCTCCCTATAGAAAGTATAAGAAACGGAAAAATAATTCTCATAGCCATGATATACATTAATTTTTCAAGTTAGTAGTAGTTCATGCTTAAAATCTTACTTATTTTTGAACTCATAGGAGTAAAGGAGAAATTTTATGAAAACTGAAAAACAAAAGGCATAGTTAGTATTTAATACAAGAGGAATGTTTCTGCAAGCCAGAAATGGAACAGAAATGCTTAACAATGAGCTGGACTGAAGCCATGTTTCCCAAGTCCACAGCAACCAATAAGAGTTGGGAGTATGCTTCCTGAGGTATGAAATGAATGAAAGAAAAGTTTTTACTTCATGTCTTCAGAATGGCCATCATCAAAAAGACAAGAGATAATAAATGTTGGCATAGATGTGGAGAAAAGGGAACCTTTGTACACTGTTGATACTGATGTAAATTGGTGCAGCCACTATGGAGAACACTTTGGAGGATCCATAAAAAAATACAAATAGAACTATTCAACTACTCCCCATTTTGCTGAGAATGATTGTCAAATTAACCCAAAACTCTGTATGATCTGAATCCTACTTCATCCACGATCTTGATCTCATCTCATTCTACTCTTAAACACACACACACACTCTCTCTCTCTCTCTCTCTCTCTCTCTCTCTCCCTCCCCCTCTCTCCCTCTCTCTCTTTCTCCCCCTACTGTTTCTGAGGCATGGCATATATATGTAGAGCTTCTTTGTGGCTCCACCCTCAGAATACTCTTCTCCAAAATAACCACTTGACTTACTCTCTCACCACCTCCAAATCTGTTAAAAACATATTTGCAGATTGGCGACTATCTTGACCACTCTGCTTAACCTCACACTCCTCTATCAAACACAACTCCCTCATTCCCCATTACCCTGCTTTATTTTTCCATGTCACTTACCATGCACTAGTGTTCTAAAAAGAAATTCTAGTTTAGCATGCTTATTATTTCACTTTTATCTCTAAAATATAGGTTACTTAAGTACATGATTAATTTGTTTTTGTTCACATATGGCATTACAAATTTTAGAACCAAGTGTACTGTATAGGAATAGTATATATAAGTATTAATAAATACCAATCAAGAACAATTAATGAGTTAATAATGAATTAAAATGTGTGCTGATAGTACTTAGTAAGAAATATTGATTTATTAATTGGAATTTATATATGAAACCAGAAAGATTATGTGATTTACCCAATGATGGGTAGATGGCAGCATCTGAACTTGGATCTGAATCTTCTCTATTTCCAGATTAACTCTGGTCTGTGAAATTTAGGATATATAAGCATCATTTAGGTACCTTTTAAATGGAAATCCACAGACACAATTCTCAGAGATACTGATTTTGTATACCAGGTTTTGTCTTGGTAATCTGCACTCAGACTCCCAATGTACTTTTGATGCAGCTAAATTCTATTTTGAAAAACACTGAATTTGTTGAATTGCAGCAGTGCCTAATCTACCATTCTTTCTTCTACACTCCACTTTTTCTGTAAGTTTTGGTGCTCTAGAACTGTATTTCTCAATCATGCTTGCATATTGAAATGTAAAGAATACCACTTGGGGTTATGGTTATGGCTAAGATGGAGTAAACCTACTCCACCCTACCTCACCCACAAAATGCAGCTATTAAGTCTCAACATGATAATTTTTGAAGTTACTCGAAATGTCTGAAAAATAAACAGTAACAAGCTGATTAGGGAAGAAGACCAGACTATGAAAATGAGAATAAGTTTAGCATGCTTTTCTTTTGTATTATGACAGAAGTTTACTTTATAGATCACATACTGCATGATTCCATTTATATGGCATTCTTAAGAAGACAGAACTGTAGTGAGAAAGAACAGATCAGTGGTTGCCAGGAATTAAGGGTGGGGAAGGATGTTACTAGAGGGATAGCACAATGTAGTAGGTTTTGGGGATGATTGAACTGTTTTGTATGCTGACTTTGTTGTGGTTTTACAATTATATGCATGTGTTACAATTCAGAACTGTACACATAAAAAGTTATTTTTACTGTATTAAGTAACAATTAATATAAAACAAAATAATACTGATGTTTCATCTATAGCCCAAAACAATGCACATTAGATTTGATGTAGAGATCAGGTAATTTTTGAAAGTGCCACATGCAATTTCCATTCAGAGCCAAGGAAGGAAACCACTTTAGACCCTATTGTAATCACTAGAGGTATCTCCCTATTTTTTTTCTGTCAATTTCACATTCGTCAGTCTTTTCTTTAAAAGGAGGCTAAACTTTTCAGGAAAGCAGGTACCTGTTCAGTCTTTATTTAGTCTAGAGAGATACGTGCTACAGTACAAATTTGAAGATTTCTTCAGTTGAAAGTAACTCAAAGGCTAAAATTTAATAAGGCTTTTCCTGCTTTCCCAACTTGACCCCATATCCTTGTCATTTTACTGACTGTCATGCTTATTACTAATGGCAAGAATTACAGACCTCAATTCAGTCCTCAGACTCCCTGCCATAAAATGCCTAGTTCATGCAATTAGAACAGCAAGACTCTTAAATGCTCAACACACCATACATTTGGGTTTCCCCCTTTGTTACATTTATATACTTTTTACTTTATTATACTTAACACTTTTTACTTTGTTACACTTGAGCTAAGTATAAACCTCAGTGTAAATAAAGAGTTAAGTGTAAGCCTTTTCTTTTCATAAGGAAAAGTGCAACAATTCATTCTCTATTTTCCAGAATAAATAACATGAGGTCATTGAGAAACTTTAATAGGAAGTCCAAATAAGATCATTGCAACAAATAAATTTTTAATGATCCTCCACTTTGAAAGTCCCAAATATATTTTTCCATGTCAATCCTTTCTAAACTTTTCTGGGAGTCAATTGAAGAGCTTTTTAAAATTATAGATTTCAGGATTATGAACTTAAATTTTCTTGAGTTGGGACATAAAAATCTTCATTTTTTAAAAACCTACAGGGATATTTATTGATGCCAATTTGGGGAATTAATGGTCCCTACACCTTCATTCAAATCCTGTGACAGCTGTTAACATTATCATTTTAATACAATCACTCACAAAATTAGGTGTTTTTATCAACCGTTGTGTTTGGTGGTGCTGTTTGTAGCTACCTGTTATTAATTGTATTTTATGTGCCAGGCAGTGGGCATAAACAACAAATTATAAAAACTCTTTCATATATTACTGCATTATCATTATATAAGTGTTGACACCATTTTTAAAAATCTTGATGGAGCTGGAGATGAAAGGTTTTGTGTGATTTACTCAAGATCTCAGAGCTACTAATCAGCCTGTCTTGACTAAAGCTTATGGCATAACCCACAATAATCTATTTTTCCTTTGGGTCAATATCCAACATCATCACAAAATGGGTTTATTTAACAAATTGGCAGTAACTCCTGCCCATATTTCATTAAATAGAAGAATTGCCTACATATATAACAGGCTATTTTATAGCCACTGATAGTGTAAAACTCATTGCATCTTTCTCTATGTAAACATCTGGCTAGAAACTTTCCTAGGAAATTATTAAGAAGGTATATTTAGGATTAATGAATCACTGATATTTTTATCCACATATGATACATAATTCTAATGCATTAATATCATGAACATATTGCATATGTTTCAAAATTACAACTTGACAAATATTTAAATCCTGACAAATACTGTTAGTATAAATTTATGGTGAATCCAATAATAATTTAAAATTAAATATAACAAATTAATTTTATGGCCACAAGATAACAGACAAATATTCCCAAATGTTTCTCAGCATAGAATTACTATCTTTCAGTAATAGATGATAAATATAATTATAAAAGATTGATTAGGCTGATAGATTTTAAACCTTGATTTGAGGTTTCCTTTTCATTATTGAGAATTATATTGAGAGAATTTAGCTATAAGGAGTAAATAAATCAATAACAAAAACAAAAGTGAGCATGTCCTGTCATAATTGAGGATTGAGTAAATTCTATAAACCCCTTTTCTTAAGATAGTCATCGAAAAAAATATAAAAAAATACTATCAAAGATAGCGTAAAAATTGTCTCAAATCCACTGTATCACTCCAAAGTTTTTTCACCTTTAAATTAATTTAATAAGTTATGATCCTTTCAATTGTGGATGGGCAAGAGTCTCTAAATATGAAGCTAAAAATCCTACAAAAATGATACTTTTAAAATGATTTTTCCAGCAATTTTGTGCCTTCAACAGAAATACTGAACCTAAGCAGAAGATATTAGAAGTTGAAAATTTTCCCATATAACATCAGATTCTATTACTCTGCTTGATATATACAATTGTGAGGAAGGGAAAATAAAAACCTTGTTCCAAAAAATCCTCATATGTGTCAAAGGAATTTAAATCTCAGAAATTTTATCCCAATATGAATGTTGCTTTTATTGCAATAATAAATAACACTGTTCCCAGGCCTTGAAAGCATAAACATATATTCCAAAATATCATAAATTGAATTAGACCAATATATGTTCCAGAACAAAAGAATTCTCTAGAGCACTTGAGACCATATTAATCTAACAATAAAACCACCCGTATCTAAGTATTTCACTGGCACATCTTTAAATTAAATTAGTTGAGGAATATTTTGTTGCCATTGCAAATGCAAAACAATTTGCCATCTAACAATACTCTTGCTTTTCTTTCCCCCTTTTGTATTAGCTTGTTAAGGTGTAATCAGTGACTTGCTATCATTGTATTTATTGGCAAATGACGTGATGCTATTTCCAATACATGTAAGTGATTTATTCTAAATATTTTGAAGTTTAGAAAAATCATTAGGCCTCTGCTTTTTCCTTTGATATCAATACATCTTTGGAGAACAGAAATTTGAGGTCAATTCTTCAATAATTTTTTATTCAATTCTAGATGACAAAAAGATCCTTGGAGTCCTAATGCCATCTTTTTTCACAAAATACAGATATTTAATCTACCATGTAAGGCTTTAATGGGTGTTCTATGCCCACCGCTGTCCTTTTTTAATCAGTTACCTTCCATTTTTGAAAGTATGGATTTTTATGTAAGAAAAAGAGTATTACTTTAACCAATAGCAAGATAAGTGGAAAAACTGTTTTGTAATAGATTTTAAAATGAAGATCTGCCTTATATTAAAGATAACATTTATTCTGAAGAGTGAAATCATTCTTCTAGTGTCAGGATATATAATATCTCCTTTTATTTAGTGATTTCTCAACCATCCAAAACAATTTAAATAAGACCCTTTTTCTTTTCCTTTGGATATGCATGTGTAATTATATGTGTATATATATGGGAGTTCCAGGTATATATATATATATATAATTTAGTGCCTCCTAAATTAAAAAGAGAACTACCAGATGATCCAACAGTCCCAGTTCTGGATGTATATCTAAAGTAAATGAAAACAGGATATAGAAGAGAGATATACACTCCTATATTTATTTCAGCATAATTCACAATAGCCATGATATGGAAAAAACCTAAATGTGTGCCAGTGGATGAATGAGTAAAGAATACATGGCATATATATATGTCTTGCCAATGGGTTTCAGCCCCGGGCAAGTTTGCTATGGATTCAATGTGAGCAAAGAAATTGACAGCAAACATTCTTTGGGGTGAAAGGGTTTATTACCCGGCTTGTTCTCCTGGTAGTAGGTCAAGCACTAATGTCTCTGCCTCTGCCCAGAGCACTGGGCCAAGCTCTCTGTATAGCACAATAATAGCTTATTGCCTGAAGGTGTGGAAGTGGTAGCCTACTAACAGGCCAGTTACATCATCAGGTGGTTTAATTTCAGTGAGGATCCTGGCCATAGGAACCCCAACTTCCCCACAATATATAAAATGGATTATTGTTCATCCATAGGAAAGAAGGAAATCCTATCATTTACAACATGGGTGGAACTCGAGATCATTTTACTGAGTTAAATCAGAGAAAGACAAATACTGCATGATGATGTCACTTAAATGTGAAATCCCCCCCAAAAAAGCCAAACTCACAAAAACGATAATAGAATGGTGATTACAAGGGTTGGGGGTTGTGGAAAAAGAGGAGTGTATTGGTCAAAGGGCACACACTCCAGTTACAAGATGAGTAACTTAAGGAGACCTAAAGTACTGCATGATAATTAGAGGTTATAATACTGTACTATACACCTGGAAGTTACTAAAAGAGTATTTCTTAAATATTTTTACCACAAAAAAGAAATGGTAATTATGTGATATGATGGAGGTGCTAGCTGGCTATAGTGGTAATCATTTTGCAATATGTAAGTGTGTCAAATCAATGTTTTTATTTTTTTTATAAGGGATTATTGATATACACTCTTACGCAGGTTTCACATGAAAAACAATGTGTTTACTACATTCACCCATATTATCGAGTCCCCCCCATACCCCACTGTAGTCACTGTCCATCAGTACAGTAAGATGCCAGAGTCACTATTTTCCTTCTCTGTGCTACACTGTCTTCCCCATGATCCCCCCACACCATGTGTGCCAATCATAATACCCCTCAATCCCCTTCTCCCTCCCTCCCCACCCACCCTCTCACACCCTTTGGTAACCACTAGTCTCTTCTTGGAGTCTGTGAGTCTGCTGCTATTTTGTTCCTTCAGTTTTTCTTCATTGTTACACTGCACAAATGAGGGAAATCATTTGGTACTTGTCCTTCTCTGCCTGGCTTATTTCACTGAGCATAATATCCTCCACCTCCATCCATGTTGTTGCAAATGGTGTGATATGTTTCTTTCTTATGGCTGGGAGTAGGCTGGAGGGCGGCAGTAGGAGAGGTTTCTGCTGGCTTTTCTGATGTCTGGGGAGGCTCAAGGACATCCCGTAGTGCCTGTTAAATTAGAATCCTCTCCCTCAGGTGGCAGATAATCACCTTCCAGGGAAAGACTGGGAGGTGGGGGAGTGTGCCAGCTCCTTCTATACTGAGCCCTGGGGGAATTGCCACAGCAAGTGCTCTCAGGCTTGAAATGAATTGATCTGTGTTTGCTAAAGTCTTGTGGGTCTTTTGGACACAAACCCCTTTGGCTGCAAAAGTAGGTGTTGGGGAGCATCCCATCTCTCTAGTGGAAATCTTAAAATTTAGGGTGCTATATGTGAGGTCCAAACTCTTTGCTTCTCAGGGAGAAGCCGGGAGGTGCAGGTTGTCCCGCAATGGTGTGGTGCTCTGTGGGGCTGGGTTTATGGCGAGAGTGTGTCTCAGCCTCTTCCATACCCATTTCATTGTGGGTAGTGCCTCATTCATAAACATAGAGGAGTCGCTCAGTTTTTGGCTCTTTCAGAGGGAATTGCATCATGTATAACTGCATTTGGTGTGTGCACAGGAGGAGGGGAGCTCAGAAACTTCCTGTATTGCCCTTTGGTTGACTCTCACAGACATTCTTTTTTATTTTTTAGGTCATTTTTTTTTTTGGTGCTCCCTGCCAACCTCAGTCTTTTGAATTATGTATTTTGACTATTTACCTTTAAAGTAATCACTTGTATCTTGAGTTTAAATTTGGCATTTATATTATTATTCATCTTTTGGATCCCTCTATGTCTTGTTTCTTTTTTTTTCTCCCTTTTCGTGCCTTTTTTTGGCTACTCGAACCTGTTGTAGAATTCCATTTTGATGTGTCTGTAGTGTTTTTGAGTATATGTTTTTGCATGTTTTTATACTTTTTGTGGTTGCTCTAGATATTAAAATATATTTCTATAATAGGCTTCCCTATACAGTGAATGCATTCCAAGACCACCATAGAATTCCTGAAACCACAAACAGTACCAAACCCTATATATACTGTTTTTTTCCTCTACATATGTACTTACGATAAGGTTTAAGTTATAAACTAGGTGTAGTATTAGAGAGTAGAAATAATTAATAATATAATAGAACAATTATAATAATATAATAAAAGTTATGTGAAAGTGGTCTTTCTCATCCTTTTTATTCTTTTGTATAGTGATTATGTGAGATGATAAAATGGCTATGGGCTGAGATGAAGTGAGTTGAATGACTGTGGGTAACTGAAACTGAGGAAAGCAGAACCAAACATAAGGGGGAAGTACTGTAGATTTTATACAATGAAAATACCATTAATTTTCCCTTCCATCCTTCTCTTTCTTGATTGAGAGATATCTAGATAGATTTGGACATAGAATTCTAGGTTGGCAGACATAAATTTTATATCAGAAACTCTTGGGACTTTTTATTTCCTCTTTCTTATTCAGAATGGATAATTTTTATTCATCTGTTTTGGGCTTACTGATTCTTTTCTATGTTGTTTCCAACAAGTCTGTACAGTGTTTTAAATTTTGGTTATTGTGTGTTTTTACTTCTATAGTTTTACTTGTTTTTTCATAACTTCTATTTTTTGCTGAGATTTTTTATGTTTTAATTACTTTTAAGAGTGTTTGTAATTGCATGATGAAGCATAAATGACATGGCTTGTTTGAGATTACCATTCTGAATCCATATGTCTATTCATTAAAATATACTCCTTAAAATTTTTTTTTTGTTTTTACTTTTTGAGAATTACTAGAGTCCAGTAGTGAAATAACAACTGTAGTTTTCTACATAGGTATTTTAGTCATAATTATGTTATAAAGCTTTGCATATATACTATATAGTAAAATTCTAGTATACAAATTATCTTTGTTCTATAATGAAAAACTTCCTTGCTCTTACATAAGTTATATAATAGGCTGCACAAATTTTTTTCAGAGATTTCATTAATAATTATAGGGAATATATTCTTAATGCTTATGCAGTAGGTGAAATGTGTTTTAGGTACAAACCTCAATGATGTAAATAATTATGCTAATTTTAAAATTCATGCTTCTAATAATAAATGTTCTCTATCAATTCTTACTTTGTAAATGCCCTCTTCATTTCTTATTTCTCTTCCTTTCCTTTTCTTCTGACTCTTCATCTGACTTCTTTGCTTTGTGATCTGTGATTAGCCTACAGAAAACATGTTACACTTTGTTTATTTGGCAAAATGTGGAGGATTACTGAGTATCCCGATAATGAAAACATACCTCTACTGAATGGAAAACAATTCATTGTTGTTTGTCAAGTAGTGCCAATAAACATACTTTCTGCTCCAGTAGCTGAAGATTTGGCTTTAAAAATAGTTTTAACTATTAACATGCTGTATGGATGACTTTGTAAAACTTGAAGAAATTCATCCCATAATGAAATTTTTATACATTGTTTTCTTATTAATAAACAATTATACTCATATGGAAGTATTTACTTTAAAATTTCACATATATTTCATAGGAGAACAATTATAATAATCTGTGCATATAAAAGATCATCCCTGTTGATGCTTTTAAATCGCTTCTCTTTTTTCATTATTGAAAGAGTATTTATGGTGATATTTTATGCAAAGAGAAGGTGCACCTGTTCTTGTAAGTAGAGAAACTTCCTGAATATTCAGAAACTAAATCTTCCATTCAAGAACTATCTTTGCAAGGTTCTTCTTTATTTGATTGTGGCTACCAGGCAGTTGGCTAGATATGTAAGTAAAAAAAATAATAATAATGATAATGCAGATTAAAAGGGTAGGTGTTAATTTTATTGAGTTTCACTAATTAGTAGTGGCTTGCTTCCAGCAAGAAGTAACCATAAAACTTAAAGAGGACAAAGCTGGTAAGTATTTTGCTTAGAGCATGTTAGGTTCAAAAATAAAATGGCCATTAGTTCACTGCTGATGACAAGGTATTTCCCTATAGCGATTGGGCATGCTAAAGCTTGTACAAATTCTTGAATGTATTCCATTGCTACTTTGGGATGAAATACTTTGGTAAAGAGCTCATAATATCTATTCTATTATTAGTTCCAATTCAGTCAGTGTAGTTGAGTGTTATGATCATTAATTTTTTCTAAATGTATCTGTTATATCATGTAGCTAGCTATGGCAAAATATACATAGTTTTTCCATCTTTGATATTTATTCAGTTGTCAGAAACACAATTTTTGACATATATGCAAACCAATATATGCATCGTAAGAACTTCATACATTTTAAAGTGCTAATAACAATTTTGTATAGTGCCAGTATTTTCTGTCTTCCCAATTGGCCTTCAAGATACATCCTCCATAAACTCCTTCCTATATTAGAGATTTTGTTTGAGATAGACAAGTCCATCATCTGTCAGCTTCTCTCTCTTCCTATCTCTTGCTTTCTTTCTTACTCAATACAGCTGCATCATCAATACACTTTTCTCTGCGTATCTCCCAGTCTTTAAGTTCTTTTCTTTATCCTTCTTTTTTGTATGAAAACTTATTTCTAGAACTTTAGTGATAAGTTCACCCTAATCTTGAAAGTAAATCAATTTATACTGATGCATTAAAATTTTCAGTAAGAACTTCTATATGACTTTGCAGTCATAAAGTCAGTGACATTTGCGACAAATAAAATTAGTCTGTAAGATATATTAGTTCACTTGATAATTAATACTCAGGGGTAAACCCTTTCAAGTAAGAAGTTTTCCTAGTCTCCTATTTTCATTATATGCCACATTGCTTTGAATAGAAATGAATACTGTGTTAAAATATTGCAAATGTGTAACCAAGAACTTGTTTGTAGCATCATATCTAGTAAATTTTGAAGTAAGCTAAAATTTACTGAGATGTATCAGTGTCTTTTCTATAAACTCAAATTGGGATATTGTGCATATGGGGTTGAAGAAGAAAAATTGTATTACTACTTTTCAATTTCCAATAAGGTGCCATCGGGGTAATTTCGAAAATTTATTTTACCATTTTATGTACTTGATATTCAATTTATTATTGTTATCTTTTAAATAATTGAACTTAATGTATTATTTATAAAGTAATATGAAGTCTGCACAACTGTACCTTTCTCTCAGTAATATGTCCTTTCTCATCGTTAATTTGGAGTTTGGTGAGAAGTGTATTTACTTCAATAATGTACTCCATCTTTGGCTCACTGCTCCAGTTTGTATAATACACTCAAAGTAAATTAAATCATAAAAATATATAGTGTGTGCCATATAAAGAGATGTGATTCAAAGAGCCAGAACAACTTCCAAGGAAAAAGAAAAATATGCAAACATTAAAAAAAAATATGTAAACATTTGGAGAGTTGCAACCAGGGTTTCATGGTCTGATATGCAGAGATCTCTGCATTCTCAGGAGATGTGGCTGGCTTACAAAACACTTCTATGTAGGCAATTAAATATGGGTAGAATGAAATTATCATTTCTGGCTTAATTTTATTTCCTCCCCCTTTTGCTTATTATCCAAAAATCTTAAAAGTTTCAGTTGTGCTTCTTTTTGTTTTTCATTTCTTTTTCCCATGTAATATATATATGGAAATCCCATAGAAATAGACCCATGACCAGCAAGTCTAGAAGAGCAAACTTTGTATACATTGGTTGGAACCCTGCTTCAACACACATTTTGACTGTTCAACTGATAAAGTTCTGCTATTTATGTATTAAAGAGAAACACCATCTGACAAACTTTTGCCGTAAAGATTGCTAGTTTGCCTGAGGATATGATACGATTTTGAGGAAATTGGTTGCTACTCTTTATCTACTTCCAGAAGGAATTAAAAAATCAGATAATTAATTCTTACCTTTGGAAAGGCCCTGTTCTGATTACTCATGAAATTTAATAAGCATTAATCAGAAAAAACAAAATTCCCAGGGACATTAAATCTCTAATGTTGGTAAGTGAATTGCCCTGTAAAAGTAACTTATAAAGATGTCAGCTCAAGAAAAAAAAAGAAAGAAACAAAAGAAAAAAAGGAGCTTAGCTTTGTCAGTGATGAGAAGATAAGAAACAGAGGCAAAATAAATGTGAAGCTAGGAACTAATATATTTTTATTCAGCATAATAACTTTTATTTATGTCATAATACATATTTTATATACTATTCTTAATATGTGCTAATTGACACTTGATATTGGTAGAAAATGAAAATATTTTTAAAATCCAAGTTTTACATGTTTATCTTGGTCACAGCAAATCCAAACAAACAGAAAGATTATAAGCTTATTAATTTGGCTCAACATCTTGACATCATTTTTCTAATAAGAACTATATTGGAATTGTAACATTTTAATTTATGTGAAATTTAGGGTTATTTTCTCATAAAAAACATAATTATTTAAACTCTCTTAATTTCCTACATGACTGTGCCAATTTATCATTAGTTTCACCAAATATAAACATATGTTTACTAAATCATGTTAGAATTACTGATAAAGTTTTTTTAAAATGCTATGAATTTGGGGAAATGTTATAAATCTTTTAGGCTTATAGACTTCACTTATACTAAGTGTACAAATTTAAATATATCTGACATATTTTTATTATCAACAATGGTGAGATTCTCTGTAATGGCAACTTTAATGTGACTTCCAAGATCATTTTTTTTTAACTTTAAAATTTGGATTCACAGTAGAATGAGTTAATTAATGAATAACACCTGGTTACCTGCAAACTTCCTTTCAAAATTAATATATTATCTGTGCAATTTTTACTTTCATACACTTGTTTATAACAAATGTGATGGCTTTGTGTAAGGCTTTGATTAGGAAGGTTATTTCAGTATGGTATAAAATACCTGAAAAATACTAAATTTTCCAACAATACTTTTATATCTATAGCTGAATTTAGAAATTTGAATCTGTCAGTTATTTATAAACATTTACAGGCAAACATCATTATGATAGAAAGTTTTTAAATAATAAAGAATGGAAATGAAATGTTCTTCAAATATGAGATCTGCCTTTATGCAGAGTACATTTGTATATGTAAATTGTTCAGACATATGAATGAATTATATGTTACATAAAATTGTATATTACATATATATAAAAGCAGAATACGTATTCTACCTGGGGGGCAGCAGTGCCTAATCACTTAGTGAGATCTTATAAACTATTTTTGTTTTTGTGCTGATACCGCTATACTCTCAAATCATTTTAGTAAGTACTTCCTACTTTTAAACTATGACAATTTCTTAGATGGTGTTTTAATTTAAATATGGTCGTGGTAGATTCAGTGTGATCCTATAGTTGCACATCATCTTTGCACATCGATTAATTATTATTAAACTTGATATAGAAAACGGTGCCCAGTAAAACACTTCGATATTGTCTTCTCTAAATGGGGTTTTAATGTGGACACCAAATTCAGCATAATATAAATATCAAGATGTCTTTTACAGCCAAATTGTTTTTGTAATTCCCCAGATAGTTGTGAGTAACAAAAAATATTTGCTCACTCACATTGTAACCCACTTTAACATGATACTCAGTAGTAATGGGGAATGGAAAATAGTTTTACATCAAATATATAATGTTACTGGTGATAGATGTGCAGTTTATCAAGCCCATAATATATAAAATAAAAATGTTATATTAAAAAGTATAATTATACTCAGGTAAAATTGTATTAGATGAATATATTTTAGCTGTTACATAATTTTCAAGGTGGACAGCCACATATTACTGTTCAAGTGAAAAGATAACACAATAACATTCAAAAAATTAAGTTCTAAAAAATCTCATTTGGGGAGTTTAAAGTACTTTTATAAGTAGGTGGCAGTCTTAACACACACTTTACAACATAGCCCATAAAGTTGTAAATGCCTTTACTTTATAATATGTTCTTATTTTTAAGGAAATAATTCTCTAATCAGGATTCATTTAGTCATGCAACAAATAGATGGTTTCTGTTCTTCTCTCATACTTTCTAACAGACTCTCATATAAACTAAAAGCAGGATATGAAGTTCTCTAGATGAAAAACAAAGGCACTTCGAACTCCACAGTGTAGGACTCATATGTGTTGACACTTCTCAGTATAGGCTTCTCAGTGTAAATGAACAAGTTAAACCTGAGTATTCCAGGGGAATTAATAGGATCTTGGGGACAATTTTGGTCTAGAAGTTGACTTCATGAAAGCAGATTGTTGATCTAAGATCCAGAAGAACAAAATCTAATTATGTAGGAATGAATGTTGTTAATGAGGGAAATCTAATTGCTTATATACTATCAATTATTGTTTTTAGATTAATACTATTATAGTTTTTAGTTCTATATTTTATGATGGGCAAATGAGAAAGCAAACGGTCTTTCTTTTTGAGCTCTCTCTCTAACCTTCCACAGGACAAAATGAACTTCTGCATTTTGGAATGAAACAGTTTTTGAATGGTGTTTTGTTTGAACTCACCAGTTAAAATATAGGAAAATATCTATAAGAAATCCTAAGGCTAATTAATTATAAGAGAAATACAAGGATCATCTTTCTCTAGATATATGATATATATTCATTAGATTTTTTTGAAAAAACCACATAACGTTGGTCAAATAAACAAGGTCACTTTACAGGGTCTCTTAACTCTCTCTTTTCTACATGTGTCTGTTAGGAAGGAAAATAGATATGGGCAGGATGGAGAGAGAATTAAGGTTTTGGCAGTAACTAAAGGTGCCAGGGTAAAAATGAGGTGGGGCAGAGACATGGGACAAGTATCATATTTAACTTTTCCTGCCTAACAGGTCTATAATACAAGGAAACTAAGAAACTATTTATGGAATGAATTTGTATTATTTAATTAGTCTATTTGACATGAAAAAAATGATATTAATAAAGGGGAGAGTGAAAAGGGGCTTGCTAATAACACTAGATGTATCTTTGTCTGGTAGAAAGCTCCAATTTGACTTTCTAGCTGGAAATGTATACCATCCCACTGTGGCTCTTAGAGAAAAACTATGAACCAGGCTTAATCGATCTGCAGAGTTTATATAAAACTTAACAACTTAATGGACCAGCAATCAGCCTGGGTCAGCAAGTAGCATGCATTGAACAACATTACAGCTGGCTAATTTAGCACTGATGATAAAAGAATTTGAAAAAAAAAAAAAAAGAAAACCCACGTACCTTAATATTTCATGTAAAACTATGTAGACTTTGTTTTTGTCTTGATTGTACTTTTATTTGAAGAGGCAGTTTTCATGTAGAGGCACTTCTCTCTCATATATATATACAAACTACCTCTTAGTTCCTTTTTGACTATGATATGAGACCTGTTACATGCCTAACATAGCACGTGCCATACTAGATATTTGATAAATATTATTTCAAGATACATACAAGCTTTTCAAAGGTAGGCATTATCATTAATTTAAAGATAAAAGGGTTCAGAGAGTAAATTGTCCATGTTTACATATCTGATAACTTGTGGTGAAGTATATATTACATATTATGAATTATACACACACACACACACACACACACACACACACACACATAAAAGCAGAATATATAATCTACCTGGGTGGCAGCTGTTCTTTTTCACTTACTGAGAACTTATAAACTATTTGTGCTATTTCATTCCTTTCATTCACCATCATCTCTCCATTTTCCTTTCCTTCAGCACTATTTCTGTTCTCTTTCAGAGAAGCACTAAACATGAGTGGCCACTCGCATCATATGATGTAGAAACCTATTAAAAGTGCTCTGTATGAAAAGTAATCAAATGTATTGTGAAACCAAAGTAGCAAGCTTCGAATCCCAACTCCACCACTTACAACCTCTTCAGTCTTGGTTAAGTTATTTAATTTCCAGAGCTTCCAGTTTCTGAGCTGCAGAATGGAGATGGTAATAATCTATTCTCATGGCATTTTTATGAGAGTAAATTGAAAATATGTGACACTTAGAAGTCTGCCTTACATGTAGGAAGCACTATAGGATTGTTGCTTTTTGTTGTAGCTCCTGTTGTAACAATCAGTAGTGATCTATGTTGGTACATCTGCCTAAGAATGCATTTGTATTTTCTTAAAGTATGAAAAGGAGATCCTGTTGGGACATATTCTGCTTGAGACTTTCAACTCCAGTGTTTGTTTCAGCAAAGTCGAAGGAATAACTTGTTTAACAACACCAGAAAATTCAAATAACCTTCTAATTTATTATCAACGAACTAAAAAGACATCTGAAAACACTCCTTTTTGTTCTAAATATTTCCTCTGACAAATGTGTATCAGCAAATTTGGGATTTGAAAGGAGAATATCTAAGATAAGAATCCCAAAATAATAATTTAAAATAACCTTTGAGTAAACAGAATTGTATAGGCTTCCTTTCCACAAAAGCATTCTTTAGTTTCTTATTGTTCTAATACTTGCTCCAAATTCCAAATTCAACCTACTACCTAGCCTCTCCATTCAGTGCTCTTTTCCCACAGTGTTTTAAAACATCGGTTAAACCAACTCTGCCCATAATTTGCCAACAGTTGTAGACTAGCACATACAATTTGTTTGATTCATTTTATATGGTCATGGCTATGGCTCCAAAGAAGGAAAAGTTTTTCTGTAGAGCGTGCAGCATGAGCATTGTATAGGGTACAGTCAGCAGTCAGTGAGTGTCCCCGTCCAAGACAAAGAAATATCATGTTTATATTAATCTAAAACACGATTATCTCAATAAGTGCAGAAAAAGCTTCTGGCAACATACAGCATTCTCTCCTGAGAGCAGAAAAAGCCAATTAAGAAGGAGCACATACTGTTTTACTCTGTATATATTTATAGGGAAAGCAAAGTAATATATTGCGACCAAAAGCATGAGTGGTTGTCTGTGAATGAGGAGATGGGAAGGGGCATGAAGGAGCAATTCAAAGAAACACAAGGAAACTTGGTGTGATGGACGCATTTACTGTCTTATTTATGTGATAATTTCATGGATGTGTGTAGATGTTGAAGGGAAGCAGGATATGCCACCCCAAAATGTGTCACTTTGGCATATTGATTATGATGTAGTTACTTACCTGGAATTTCTATTTATCACACATTTTCCTTACGTTAAAGTTTTTTCACATTTGTAAGAATGCCTAAATATTATACTGTGCAGGATGACATGTTTTTAAAATTAAATGAATATATACAACATGAATTAATTAGAAAATTGCTTTGCACTCACAATAGTTATTTTTCACTTTAATTAATGTCACTAGGTGCAACTAAATTGTGTCCAAAGACATTTGAACATTTTTTTAGGTTTTTTGCTATTACAGTTCTTCTTATTGCTGCTTTGGCTCTTGTCACTTTGGTCATCCTTGCTCCTGTCTTTTCATTAACATGTTTAGGAAGTATATTTGGAGTAGAATTGCTGAATCCTGACTTAGAAGCAGATTGACAAATGCTAGTAAATTAAATGATTTTCCAATATAATTGTGTCAATTGATGTTTCATCTGCAATTTATGAATTAGCATTTGCTAAATAACCTAACAGAACTTGTAATTGATTAGTTCGTAAAATCTTATCAACATGGTGACTCTGAAATAGCTATGGAGTGTTTTAAATTTCTATGTCATTGATTATTTAGAAGTTGAGCAGATTTTCATATGTATTCTAGTCACTTAACTCTTCGGTGAAATGTCTGCCAATGTATTTTGCCCATCTTATCTAATAGTGGTTTTCCTTTTCACTGATTTTTTTGAGCACTGCCCCCCAAATTAAATATTTTATAAATGTGTTCTGAGGTTTTTGACTTGCTTTTTGAATTTATGCTGTATTTTTATAAGCAAAAACTCTTAGTTTGAATGAGTTCAATATGGATGATATTTTCTATAATGGTTTGTGCTGCCTGCAACAAAACTTAACTGGGTGTACAGTGGTACACCCAGAAAACTCAGGACCAAAAAAGAGCCGTTTTCACATAAATGAAACCTGAGATTATTTACTAGCAACAGAACTTCATTAAAGGGTTTTGGTAGTAATTACACTAAAGTGAGAAAAACAGTGAACCAACAAAGTATGACCCACAAGTATAAATCCAAACAATTAGTGACTTTATAGGGTTCTGAAAACAATCCCTATATATTCTGCTGGAAAAATTATAAATCGAGATGTATAGATGTTTACTTGTTACTTAATTGAGAGGGAGATGAGCTGAGGGAAAGCAACCTCAGTTTATAACATTGTCTAAGAGGAAATTAAAGATCATAATGTATCTTATATTTTGATACTTTAAATATGGAAGCTAAGATTATAGGGTAATCACTGAAATGTAAAAAAACCCCAAATCTGTAGAGGGAAAAAACAAGAATAATTAGGAAAATTTCCCTGCCATAAGAAAAACACAGGAAGAGATAAAAAGGCACTATAAATAGCACAAATAAGTAATGCAAAAGTGGTTAGCATAAATAAATCCAAGTAACTTTTTATATATAAAGGTCTTTATTTGAATTTTATGGCTTAAATATTAATCTTTCAGTTACTCATTTTCGACAGTTAAGCTCCAAGAAGTCACTGGGACCAATTCAGTGGCAAGTCATTGGATAAAATCTGAGCATTGTAACAAACCACCGTATCACAATGTTTTTAGCGATTACTTCACGTTCTCTGCAGAGCGATCAAGGGCTAAGCAAGCATTAAAACTGAGTAACACAGCTACTCCTAAAACTGGTCCCTCAGGTTTAGGGTTGACTGAGCTTTAAATTGTCTGCATTCTATTGACTATTCAATTTTCTCAGTTGATGAACAAAATACTTTAGTCATCAGAATTAATCCACTTCCATGACACTTGCTTTTCCTGAAACATTCGATTAGCTCTTTTCTTTTGTTTCCCTGAATTTAAGATTCAGGTCAAGTTAAATCAGGTTTATGTCACTACACATTGCCAGGCATGACTCCTCCTGGGACATCTGAAGATTTTGGAGGAATAAATTCTTCCTAATATCAGTAGAGAACAATATGATTTATGTTGGCATATTGAAATGGTTATTTTTTCCCCTATGGAAAATAATTATATCAAAATATTTAAAAGTTGCTATTTCATAAATATCAGTAGTCAGTTGAATTTAACATTATTTCTAGTGACTAAAAATGTGTGTATCTATGTCATATTTACATTAAATATAGGTGACTTTATTACTGTAGATATATATGCATATATTTTTTGTTTATATTTTTTCCATTTCCCCCAGTATTTCAATCCCCAGTAATTTAATTTGGAAGAATATAAAAATCATCCTGTTTGATAACTTCCATTAGCCATCATTTTAAAGCAGTTAAGTGATAAATTCTCATAATTTTCCTTCATCTGTGTATGTTGATTTCCACTTCATTCCTGAAGGATGTTTTCATTTAATATCAATAGGATTCTGGATTAATAAGGGTTTTTATGTTTTTTGGGTTTTTTTTTCTCCTCCAGCACTTAAAAATTGTTCTTCCACTTCCTTGTGACCTTCAGAAGGGTTTCTTATAAAAAATCATTGTTACTTCATGTTCCTTCCCTTATAGGTACAATGTCTTTTTGCTTCCCAAGTATTTTCTTTGTCTTTAGTTTTCAGAACTTTTACTATCATGTGTCTTGGTGTATATTTCCATAGGTTCATGCTGTTGGGGAGTTCACTAAAATTCTTGGGCTATAGGTTATGTTTTATTCCCCAGAGTTGGAGAGTTTATTCTAATATTTCTTTGAGTGCTTTAAACCATCCTTACTACTCCTTTTCAAATCTGATGACAGATATTTTATTGTAGTCTCACTATTCCTTATGTTTTATTCATTTTTAATTCTATTTTCTCTTTGTTGTCCAAATTAAATAATTTCTATTTTTCTATTTTTAATTTAATGGATTTTTCTGTCCTTCCATTCCACTGCTTGAGGTATTTGTCTTTTAAATTTTGGTTATTACAGTTTCCAGTTCTAAAATTTCCATTGGTTTCTTTATATTTTGTTTCTTTGAGGAGAGTGTTTTTTCATTTATTTCCAGCATGAGCACTGAAGCATTTTATGATGACTGCTCTAAAATATGTGTCAGGTAATTTTAACATTTCTGTCATCTTTCTGTTGGCATCTCTTGATTTTCTTTTCCATTCAGTTTGAGATCTTCCAGCTGGATGGATGGAAGGGGGGCTACAGTTTTATTTTGGGGGGTTTGGGTGTTATTTTCTTAAAGTTTTCTGTTTTGTTAGACTGTCTCTCTCCTGGCTCTTTTTGGCCATAAGCAGACAGGCTTTTTGTGAGTCTGCACCTATGCACACTTCCACAGCACTAGATCCTCCAGCATCCACTCTGGGATATAAGAGGCAATAGAACCCCAGAAATTATTACCATGTTGCTCAGGTCCCATGAGCCCTACCTGATCCACCCCATTTTCTCCAATTTCCAGGGTCCCCTTATTTTGCCTTTATATGGAATGTCCACAGTCTGTTGTACTTAGGGGAGAAATAGAAAAAAGTATAAATACTCCATTTTTTCCTGGAAGTGGTAACTCTTTTCTTTCTGTTTTCTAACTTCTTTTCTTTTGGTGCAATGTTCTTTTTTCTCATTAGTTTCAAGAAAATGTGCAAGTAATTGCTGAAGCATTTTTATAGTGGCTGATTTCAAATCCTTATCAGATGATACATTACATTCTTCTTAGTAATATGGCGTCTGTGTTGTCTTTCTCATTCAAATTGAGGTTTTCCTGGCTTTCATATGGCAAGTGACTTTTCAGTTGTACCTTGAACATTTTGGTTATTATGTTACGAGAATCTTGATGCTATCTGAATGATCTATTTTAGCAAGCAGATGCTCTGTTTAGGTTCAGCATGTAGTTTCTGGCTATAGTTCCAAAGACTGTTTAGTTTCCTCCCCTGGAAGTGTTACGCTGCTCTGCCTCATTGGTCTAGTGCTCAAGGGACCCCTGTTGGGTGTCCCAATCCAAGTCGGTGCCATCTGCAGAGAAAAAGGAACTTCTGTGAGCCTCCTGCCATCACTGGGCAACATTTGAAGAAAGGTCTACAAAGCCACTGTGCCTGTGGGTCTTTATGCCACTTTGTAGAGGGCAGGGAGAAGCAGAGCTCTGCTGTGGCCACCGCTGTCTGCTGTGGACTGCCTGCTGGTGCCCCAGTGGTTGAGCCAGGTCTGGGATGGCCCCCTAGGACTTTGTTGCTACCGAGGCTGATAGATTGATTCGCCCACTGGGTCAGGGTGATGAGGCTCGGTCTGGGATGGTCTAGACTTCACACTGACCTCTGCTGCAGGGGGCTTAGATTGCCCAATGGTGCTTGAATTCTGAGCAGGGATGGAATGACTCTTTGCTCTGTACTAGAAATGGAGTCCTTGCTATTTCCACTGCTGTCAGGGGATCAGATTGTCAGCAGCAGCCAGGTGATGATTTGGAATTGGTTCTCCACTAGGGCTCTGGTGGACCTCTGCTTTCCAGGTCCTTTAACCAGGGATGACAGGCTATTGTGTTTGTTTGTTTGTTTTATTGTTGTTATCCCATACCTATTGGTGGTTTGGTGTTACAGGCTTCTCTACCATCTGGACCAGAGATATATCAGAGATAAAAAGAAAACCTAAGTAACTCACCACATTGTAGTTTCTTAGGTCGTAATTTCCAAGCCAATCTGCTAGCTTTCAGAATCCTTTTATCATCAGTTTAATACTTTCTGAGGCTTTTAGTTGTATTAAGAGAGGGAAAAATGTCTATACCATCTTGTTCAGCTCCTGAAATAGACCAAATCATGTGTTGATATATCATTGTGGGCAATATGTTTCATTCTTGTCAAATGTTTTCTTTGATCTTCTGACAGTGTTATTTTTCCTCAGGCTCACTATCTATTCCCAAATAAGGTAGCTATATCTCTTTTCTTTTTCCCCTTTCCTTGTTTCACATAAATTTAATCCTTAGTATTTGAGGTTGATTGTTTGATATGGGTGATAAATGATTTCATCCAACCATTAGTTTGCCTGGTTGCTTGTTCTCAGTAGCTTTCTATCTATTTATTTATTTAGCCTGTTTTGTTAATTAAACTCCTGTACTTGAGGCCAGCTCCCCTGGGTTGGAATTTTGTCCTACATTGGGATAAAGGACTCCCAAGTTTGGGAGATAGGATGGTCCCTTTGGTAAGAAGAAAAGTAAGTATGAGGAACAATTATAATTACTTACTAGATTACAATTTGCTTTTCTCTATTCAAGCTTCTCTTTTTTAGTCCAATGAAAACTATCTCAATATTTCAGCTTCACTGTTTAGAAAATGAAATTAGGGAGAGAGAAAATAAAGGATTCTTCAAAAGGGAATTAATGGTTGGCTCAGTGTTACCTTCCCGTCTGCAGTAAAAGCCTCCAGTCCAAGATCAATCTGTTGTCACTTTAAGTCCTTTATTATTTTTGCCTTTTAAACTAGGCAATTGAAGTAGGGACCTTTGGAATTTCTTCCATATAGCCCTGCAATACTGCACTCCTATCACAAACTGGAAACCATTTTTTTTAAAGCTTTTAGTATTATCGTTTTGTTTTATTCTTTGGGATGTGTAAATTCTCTCCTGTTATTAAGGATATCTACAGTGTTTATTTAAGCCTTTTCCCTTTACTGTGGTTACTATTTCCATCTGATATGTTAGGTGTTAAGATGATCATCTTGTGACCATGGGCAGTGTTGGATTCAACATTCATTTGCAGCAAGTTATTTATTGAGCACCTTTGTGTTCATCACTAATGGACAGTATTGGGGTGGTAAAAATAAAACACTTTTTTGAGAGAGACATGTAATAACTAAGCAATTAATATGCATAGTAGAATTATGGGTACTCAAATACTATTTAGGCTAGGATGATCAATGATAATGGAGTGAAATGCCTGCTTTAATGAGAATGATCTAAAAAAAATCTCTCTGGGAAGATGATACCTAAGTAGAAAGTATGTAATGAGTGATGTGAAGACTTGTGTAGAAGGACCCCAGGGGATGGAGACAGTATGTGTAGTCTCTGCGTTAGCAGAGCACATGGGCGGTCCAGGATCCGCCTGATGATCAATAGGGAGGAAGACAGTAGAGCAGTCAGGGGAATAGAGTTTTAAAGATGGCCAAAGACAGAGCACGTAGGGCCCCCTTAGCCCATGATGAAGACTTGAGATTTATTTTATCAGAATTCCTACTATGCTCATTGTTCTGTAATTTCATCTTGTACTTCATGTATTATATAGGTTGTATTAACATGTTTCCTGAAAGAAAGTGGTATTTTAAAAAATGCTTAACGTATTATCTAAATTGCTATCTAAAATGTTTTATTATTTTTATTTTATTATTTATTATTACTGCCTGCACATAGGTGTGTTTTTCTCACTAGATTGACATTTCCATGAGGAGAGTTATATCATATTCTAGAGACTAGTACATTGTACTAGCATGTATATTGATATACTAATCTGTATACTGATATAATAGTATGATATATGTATATATATATATCACTAGTTCACAGTAATTAAAGCTTTAAATACCAATAAAACATTAGCAAAAATTCGATTTTGTGTTATTAGATGCAATGGTAAATGAAACAGATAAAAGATATGACATATTCTGCACAAAATTTGTATGATAGACATAATATTTCTATTCCTAGCACTACCGTTCAAATTGCTGTTGAAAACAAATATAAATGCAAAATGAAATATTAAGAAATAACTTTTTAAATGCATCTGTGAACTGGCAAAAAAAGTAAGGGATACCAAGGCCGAGATTTAAATGAAAACTATAACTCAGACATATAAAATAAACTATGAAGTTGATGTAGACCTTGAAAGCATTTGTCAAATTTAGTGACTCATGAATAGTTTTTCACAATGTTTCAGGCCTTGTGGGCTAACAGACAAAGCTCAGGACGCATGCACTGCTTTTTTCCCCATGAGGGAAAACAGGAAACCCAGAGGCTCTGGGACTCCAGACTGCCTCCTTGGTAAATATGAATTAACTCCTTATGCCAACCCTTGTCTCCACTCCTTCAACTATCAAGGAATCAGTAGGATTGTACCTTTGGCAACAAATGTGAAATGAAAAATAAAAAAGGAGAAAATCTCTCATAAGAAATTTTCAACACAAACCAGCTATAACCTATGTTGCTGCATTAAATTAATTTGTGTGGTTTAAAAAATAGTCCTAGTATATTTTTTAATATAACCCCACACTGTTGACCCTAAGTTCTTGACAGAAGTAAATACAAATCAGTTTTGGAGGAAACGATCCTTAAATCAGTCCTCAAAAAAAACTAACATAAATAATTTGTAATTAAATTCATAAGGAAAAAACTATAAAAGCATAGTTCTTTGTTTTGTTTTATTTAAGGTGTACAATGTGATACTTTCATGTACATATAGCTTGTGAAATGATTACCACAATCAGGATAATTAACCATCCATCACCTCACATATTTATCTTTTGTGCATGTGTGTGATGAGAACTCGTATGACCTACAAATTTCAAGTATGCAGTACAGTATTATTAACTATAGTCACCATGCTGTACATTAGATTCCAGAATCTTATGCCTTAAAAAATAAGATCTTGACATTTGCAACAATAAGGATGAAGTTGGAGGACATTATGCTAAGTAAAATAAGCCAGTCACAGAAAGACAAATATTACATGAGACTGCTGATATGTGGAATCTACAAAAAAAGTTGATCTCATAGGAACAGGGAGAAGATGGGTGGCTTCTAGGGTCAAAAGGTGGGGAAAATAGGAGGATGTTGGTCAAAAGGCACAAACTTTCACTTACAAGTTCAATAAGTTCTAGAGATATAATAAGTTCTAGAGATCTACTGCATGGTAACTATAGTTAGTAACAATAAATTGTATACCTGTAAAAAATAAAAGCTTGGTCTTATTTTATACATGAAGTCATAAACAAATTCATCATCAAAATGAGAGATCTTTGATTAAAAATAACAGATATATGGTGAATTTGAAGAATAGAATTAATATTTTGATCTCAGTATGTGTAAAATTCTAAAAACAATTACAGAATACATGGAATGTTTATGATAATTATCTGAGGTATGTTTAGGATTTTTATGTTATAGAACAATTCCATTACCAGAATGCAATTAAATTATATGTTTAAAAAATATAATAAGAAATGTGTGCATAATACAGAATATCCCTTTTTATAACCCATGAGTCATATAGAAAATCATAAGAGATTAGAAAATGTTTAGAACTAAAAAGTCATGAAAATACTACATTACTGTAACTCTTGAAAAAGCAAAATGAGCTAGTGTCTGTGGCCTTAAATGCTTATATTAACGAGAGAAAAAGAAAGGCTGAAAATTAGTCAACAAAACATCCATCTCAAGAAGTCAGTGAATGAAACAGTAAAATAAATTTCATAGGCAATAAAATTCAGTTATATGGCATTTGGTTCTGGATAGGTGTTCCTGGGTGGCAGGAGTTCTATTGCTAGGTGGTGGCTCCAGAATTTCCTTAGTCTAGTGGTCACTTGCATAAGCATAATCTCTGTTAGTAACATTGCTTCATTTATCACATTATGTAAAATGCACATATGGAAAAAAACAAACATGTTTGTGTTTCTTAACATTAACTTGGGTACTTCCCATTCCAATGCTAAGTAAATATCTATTTATCTGTGACTGTATGTGTATTTACACCTATACAAATGTATATTTGTGTATCCATCTTGCCTCTTAAAGTATTGTAACATTAAATTACTCTTATTTCCCTTAATCTTGCTTTTTTTGATGAGCCTTATATACAACTTTGCTGCACTCTGCCACACACAACTATTCTTTATGGAAATTTCCAAGTTATCATTAACACTCTCACACTAATAATAAAGAAAGTTCTTAAATTATATCTTAGCAATAGTCTAAAAAAATCTATCATTTCCCATTTATCTTCGCTATGCTAAACTCAACTTCCTCTTGTATGAAACAGTTCTTTGTCTTTACAAGTCCTTTTGCTTTCATCATAAATCATCCATATTTATATCCAAATAATCTTTGAAAAATGAGTTGCCACTTGCATATTAAACATACAACTTTCTATTTCATATCATTTCTTTTCAGCCATGCTTCCAATGATCATTGAATTTTTCATTGTGTATCACACTTCTTTATGAATGGAAGTATCACAATATAGAACAGTAGTTTGCTATGGGGAATGTACCACATACTACAAGGTGGTTTGGGGCACATTTAGGTTGTGAAAGTTGCTAGGTGTCATGCACATGACAGAACTACACAAGGTATAGAGACATGGAAGAAAAGATTGAAAGAAGTTTCCATTAAATAGAATACAAATTCTAAAAGATAAAGGAGAAATACTATAAGCTAGTCAAGAAAAGGGGTAGTTGTTAATATCAGGGGAAACAAAAATATGTATATGAAATGAAATGTTATAATAGTATAATACATGGCTCAGATATCAGTAACATTTACATATTTATATAAATATACTCAGAATTTTTATTTAACTGAAAATTATGTCACTAATATATTGGTAGGATAAAATGAGGGAATTTTGCAATCTCCTTATAGTCAGTAATGAGAAATCAAGAAATAATGTCTACAACTGAAAACAAGTAGCTGTATAATACTGTTACTCAGAAATATGGTAGTAAATACTCAAAGTAGTAAAAAAAAAGAACATTTTGAACATTTTGGAAGTGAGTCTTTCTGGTAACAACTAAGGTGATGGTAGAGTATGAGCTTAAGATGAGTATCCCTTTGTATGAAACTCTTGTAAAAAAATTTTTTAATTTAACCTGCCCATAATTTAAAAGAAATAATTTGCCTTTTAAATTTCTGTGTTTATTGAAAATAAAATGAAAGAACATTAATATTTCTGGTATATCTTTAAAATATATATTTAAAAATAAGTTTTAAGAAATTCATGTATTGTCTGAGATGATATATATACAGTATTTTTGTTGCAATTATGGTATAAATTTCAAAGAATTTGATCATTGTGAACTAGCCTTGGTAAAAATTATGGCTAAGTTATTACACTGTACTTGCCAATAATACTTAAGAAATCCTTTGAAAAATGTATGTTATACAGAAGAGATTTGGTGAAGAAAATGTATTAGGTAAAGAAAAAGTGTGTTTCTGTAGACAGAAATTAGAGAATATTTGCATTGCTATTATCAAAAAATAAAACAAATATAAATCTACATTTTAAATTCTATTTCCCTAAAAGTTGCTTCTCCTTGTTCATTAAAAAGAGAAAAAAATTGAAATGTACAATTTTTGGAAGTATGCTTTTCTTCTCTTACTATTTATGATGGTTGTTAGTTTAATGCTCCTTCTGAGAATAACTTGAAATGCTGGACTATATCACATATGTCATTATATATATCATATTATATCATAAATGCTATGATAGTTTTATAAATGAAAGAAATACAAAACCCCAGAAATTTTATAGTACAAATTTCTACAAAAAAAAATTCTTCTAATTTGTTTGGAATCACATTAAATCTTCAGGTCCATTTTATAAGAATTATTATCTGTTTTTTGCTCCTGCTTACATTTATTTAGGTCTCCATGGGTTTCTTTAATCAGTGTTTAATTTTTCATCATTCAAATATCGAATATGTTGAAAAAACTTACACATTAGGTCTAATAGCTTTCGTAGATGCTTTTAAATGTCTCCATAATAAATCATGCTATCTGTGAATAAAGATAGTTTTATTTATTGTTATATGGATATTTAAAATATATATATTTCTTGCCTTATTGCACTGCCTACAAATACAATATTTAATTGGAGTGATGAGAATTGACAACTTTTGTTCCTTAATTAGGAGGGCCTCCAATCTGTCAACATTAAGTTGGATATTAGCTAATTTTTATGGAAGTGTGCTTTATCAGATTTTTGAGAACATTCCCTTCCATTTGCTAAGAGTTCTTACCATAAATTGATGTCACATTTTCTCAAAAATTTTTTTGCATCTATTCAGAATATAATACTTTAAGTATATTTCATTGGATTCAATTTGCTTATATCAAAATAACCACATATGTTAATATCACTCACAAGTGATTTCATTAATGGAATTATGAATTTTAACTATTAAGGAGCTCTTGTACCCCGTGAGGCTAAGACTGATTTAGCCCCACTATGCAGGTGATGCCTTTCTGAGGACCTTATCCAACATGTCATGTATTATGAGATTTTTCCTTCTCTGGCTATTTGCAGACCTCTATTATTTCTATTCCTTTCTAAACTTCAGAAACATATTGCTATATGGTGGTTACTTCCCTGCTACTGGGTAACTAAGTTTGTTTTTCCAGGTATATTGAGATGTAATTGACATAAAATATTGTGTAAGTTTAAGGCATACCACATGTTGATTATATATACACATATATATTGGGAAATGATTACCACCATAGCCTTAGCTGACATCTCCATCATGTCACATAATTACCATTTCTTTTTTGTGGTGACATTTAAGATCTATTTTCTCAGTATCTATCAAATATATAACAGAGTATTATTAACTATAACAACTACGCTGTATACTAGATTCCCAAAATTTATTCATCTGGAAGTTTGTGCTCTTTGACCCAAATCTCAGTACCCCCATCCCCAGCCCTTGGCAGCCACCATTCTACTTTCTACTTTTATGTGAAGATCAGTATCTTCCAAACACCTAGAAACCCTCTGCTCTCTTTCTGCATAGTTCTCACTTCTCTGGTCTTATGCCCCACACATTCTAGCTTCCTAGATATCTGTTATCCCTCAGCTATATATCTGCAATGCAGGAATGCACCTGGATTCTTGTTTCCTCTCTCTTTAGCCCTCCTTGGAAATTAGCTACAGGTACTAAGCTAAAGCAAACTCCTCTCATTTGATTCCCCTGCCTCACGGTTCATAAGCATGTGCTCCCTACTGTCCAATGTCTGAAAATCATTAACATATTTTATATGATTTTCTAGTTGTTTAAGACAGGAGGATAAAAGTTTTCTCCATTATTCCATCATGGCTGATAGCAGGCACCAAAGTTAAAATTTCTTTTACAATTTCAGTAATGAATTTATTTCTACAGGCCAATTTCCACGTAACATTTCAACTACAAGCATTCAATTATTTGATTTCTTTTTCTTTTTTTCACTATGAAGAAAAACATGTAACCTTTGTCCTTAATTATTTTTAGCTATAATTAAAAGTCCAAAATAAATTAAAGGCATCAATAACCACCATTTTTGGAATGAAAAGAGCATTTTTGGCATCATGCAATATTCCAGTTCTTAGTGAGGAGTTTTGTTTTTATGAATTTGTAAATCTTATACTCATAGTGTAGTATTAGTTTTTGGAACATGTCTAGTAATTATAGTATTTTTGACGAGATGGATGAGCATACTTAATACGGTACTTACAGTGGCACAAAGAACAGAATGTCTGAATTTATTTCTGAAGATGTCAAATATATATTTGCCCAGATTCAGTCTCCTCAGAAAAAGCCACACAAATGATACACTTAAGTAGGCCATCAGAGTGGCCTCTCCCATACTTTAAATGTAAATACTTACTGAGGTACTCCACAGCTTTTCCTGCGAGAGTAATTGTACGCTTTTAGAGCCATTTGCTTAAATATCTGCATTTCTTTACGATAAAAGGAAACATTTACATTTAAACATTCCAAATGGCTTTTTATGACACATTTCATCATACATTATTGCTATTTAAAGTGGAAACCAATAACATACACATGTGTTCTTAAAGTCAAATTTGCCAGGTAAAACTTATATGAAAAATAAAAAATACAATAAAAAAAAACCTTACATTCATAGGCATAAAAGTGACCCTGTTTTGAATCTGTCCTGATTGGCTTGAAAAATAAGCCTGAAGTCAGATGTTTAGCAAATTTTGAATATAATCAAATGAAACAAAAGTGAATTATAATTATTAAATTGCATTACTATCATTGCTTATGTAGCAATAATCACATTTATATAGCACAGAATAACCTGTTTACCTGAGAAAAAGATTGTGGGTAAAATTGCAATATTTCCAGAGTCTTTCACCTGGCTTTAGCCAACTCCATATCAGTAGGTGTTTCCAAGGAGTGAAGAGAAGTAGTCCATCTCCGTATCAATAGGCGATTACAGGGGAGGTGGAGAGCAAGTGCACAACTGGACCGAAGAGATTTGGTGGGATATTTTTGCAACTGAATGGAGAGACACGTTTGAGCAGGAGTAGATGACTGCTTGTAAGCAATAACCGGATTTATCCCACTTTATTTCCCCCTTTGACTGATTTTGGCTTTACAGGTTTAACTGCCTCGGGTTGGGAACCTGTTTTCCCCCAAGAGTTGCAGAGACACTTGGAAAAATAAAGTTTTAGCTTGCCAATCATCATTTTAAGAGATATCATAAGAGACCTCATAATCTACAGATAACATTTTCTCAGGTCACTGAGGACTTATAAGTAATTGCTCCCATCTTTTGGTCAACATATATAAGTTTGAGTGTTTTTTTTCTAAATGCAATATTCCTTAGGAGTTGTATTTATGTGTGTGTGTGTGAGTGTGTGTATGTGTGTGTGTTTGTGGTGGGCTTGTAAAGTGAATAATAGAACATACATCCAGTTTTATGTGGGTTATTTTTAGTTGGCTTCAAAGAATTAGTCAAATTTGATTTTTTTTTGGTGAAATATAATTGATATACAGTATTTTGTAGGTTTTAGGAATATAAATCGGGATTTGATAATTATATATGATAGGGAAATATTTACAAGGTCAGCAAGCTAGCCCAGGTGGCTCCCTTCTGCTTCTCTTCTTTAGCAAAGACAGCAGAAACTCCCATTTCCCGCTCCTCGCTCCCCTTCACTCCCCACTCCACCAGGCACTCACTCCCAAAACTCACTCCCCCTTGCTTGCTGTGCACGTAGAAATGTTGCAGATATGGAAGCAGAAAGATATATATTGCTCCACTTGCCTTTGTTCTAGGTTCAGAACTTGGGAGATTACTCCCTTTCGAGAGCGTAAAATAAACCTCAACACTCCAAGACCTCCGAGTGCCGCTTGGTTCTTCTGTCAGCGATCCAGTCCAGGTTTTTCAGGTTTTCCGTAACATATACATTACTAAATGCTAACTGCAGTAAGTGTAGTTACCATCTGTCAACATATGAGGGTATTACAATATTATAGACTATATCCCCTATGCTGTACTGCTGTACTTTCATCCCAGTGATTATTTTATAATTGGAAGTTCGGAAGGTAGAGGTATGTATGAAATAGGTGAAGAGGATAAAGAAGTACTAACTTCAAATTTGATTACGTGAACTTTACCCATTGCCTCCTTATTTCTGCTTTCTGCTTTTCTCGTGTGTTACCCAGTTTGCCCTCCTGTATCGCTCATTTGCCACTTAAAGCATTATCAGCTTGTTCATTGTTCTTCTAAAATAATACTTCTATAATATATTCATAAAGCATTTGTTGATCATAGACTAAACTGTCTCAGGGTTGTCTTTGTCCCCAACCCACTGGCATAATTCTGCATTTCAGCTTGCAATAGTTTGAAAATAGAGAAAATACCATGGTATTGACTGTTGCTTGGGAAAATCCAACTGGCTTAAGTGGGAACACATTTAAGTCACTGTAGCTATGAACTGTTGCCCGGCCAGGAAACCTTGCAACCTCAAGGCCTGCTTATAATGCCATCTGTCCTTCGAGATGTTTAATGAATCCATTCGGTAACAGAAATTTAAAAAAATAAAGATCTATGATATTCATTAACAATAATACATGAGCAAATAAATGGGAAATGGGAGTTATTTACTCATAATATCCTTTTCAATCTCAGATCTCCTACTGATTTGGCAGCCAAACAAATCAGCAGAGTTCTGATTGCCCCAACCCATATTCTTGATTCAGTCCCCAAAATTAATGTGAGATGCCTATGTGAGAGATGCCTTCCATACTGCATCAAATAAGTCCTCCTACCCCTGAACCAGATTGGGAGACCAGAGAAGAGTATTCCTCAATACATTGTATGTGCAACTCCCCAGGCCTTGTACCGCCTTCTTGCTCAGGACATGAGGTACCAAGTGCTTCCAAGCCTGGCACTCTTACATATGATGTGCCCTACATTGTCATTTCCTTCCTCTCTAGACACATAAAAGAGAAAATAAGTAACTTTTACTTAAAATAAGTCAAAGTCCTCCCTCTTTACATGTGGATAAATCATGGTAAGTTAAGAGGAATTTAAGAAAATTTTAAAGAAATAACAATTTTAGATAGGCAATTGTAAAGAAGACAACAATCATGCATGCTAAGCTACGTGATTACTCTGCTGGCCCCAGGGTGAGAGACTGGCACCCTGGTTTATCAAAAATTCTCTGCCAAAACATATTACATAGCTACAGATACTGTTTGCTATTGCCTTGAATCCTGGGCAGCAGTTTTGTCCTTGGTACTCATTATGCTGCAAAGCCACATAGCCATACCAAGGAATGCTTAAGTACAGAAGCCAAGAGAACGAAGGCACAGTAGTTCTGAGATTTACCAACACCACTGGAAACATCATCACAAACACAAACTTCCTGGTCCTGAGAAGTGTTGCTGTGAACAGCATACTCTGGTCTCGTGCTATGGCCGGTGCCACATCACTATATGTAAAACGTTTCTGACACATCAGTGAATTGTTTTGCTCATACACTGATATTTGAAATAAATCTGGGAAGAATAAATAAATAACAAAAAGAAATAAAGAAATGTTTATAAAATACTAATCTTTATATAAGATATGTAGAGAGTTTTAAAATGAGCAGTGTTCTCTATATAACCAAGTTTTAGTGGATTGTAAATAAACACTGATAAAACTAACAAAGCTAATTACATCTTCAATTATTTACCAAACAAAGATTTCAAGATGGCTGTATTGATTCGTTGTAATATGCTGGTATATTCAGTGGTCATCTCAGTCACACTATTTTAACTGTAGAGGTCTTTAATATTTGTTCAGTTTAAGTAGTGATTTAAAAAAAAAATTACTGAACCAAACCAGTGCATGAGCAATACTTGTTAGGGCAGGTAGTAATTGTCATGTCATTAGGCTTGAATCAAATGTGAATTTTTTATCCCAGTTCTACCAACATCAGTATCTACGGACGCCCTTATTTTCTTCGTATTATAAAAATGTGGGTATCAGCTGAACATGTTCATTGAGACATCATACTAAAAATATTTTTGGAAGAAACTCACAAACAGAAATGCAGCCAATTTTTTTTTATCTAGTGCTTGAGTTGGATGAAAGGCAACTTGGAAAGCTGCATTAAGTGTTTTAGGTTCTTTGGGACTGACACTAATGCTGTAAATGTTCCAAATAGCACTTCAGTGACCTGGAATAATTGGTCTGACTGTCCAAATTGGAATAGATTTCTCACGGGCCTGGCAGAAGTTGTTTTCTTAATGAGTTTTTTGAACTTTATGAAAATTTTCTGCATAGTTTCCTATTTTGGTTAGGGACAGATGTGAAGAGAATTTAGTAGTAATAGCAATAGTAGTAGTAGTTGGTAGGAAAAGCAGAGCGTTATTTTCAAATTAGTACATTTTTAATATAGCAATATATTTTTTGCTTTTCTTATAGATATTACTTATAAGTGAAATTATTGTACATATCATTTACTCAGTGTTTTCCTGGAAATCAGTAATACATTCATGAGGTCTGAAAATTCTTATGCTGATTTATCTTGACTCTACATAATATATACTCATCTGTTTTATGCATAATAATATTACATATGTATACTCAGGTTTGAGACTAAAACATAATGATTAAGATACACTCTATTTTTTTATTTTAGTTTGATATGTATATTTATGTCTATAGTTACATAGTTAACTAAATAGTTATAAACTCTGGGTAATTAAAATTTTAGTTTATTACATTTCTACTGTTTGAGGAACCTACTATTTCTCTAGTTGATTTCAAATGATAACCCTTTATTCAATAAGTTGACATCATTTTTGTGCAAAGTAGTAAATTGAATAAATGCTAAATGGGTAGGTGACATGTAATTTTAGTAGTCTACTATATGTCTACTATATGTTTCAGATATACCCACTTCTGGATATTTCTGTAATTTCTTTACCATCAAACATCATCTCTCAATATCTTAAATTGAAGACATTCTAGATGATATCATATAAAAATTAGTTTTGTACATAGGTCATATTATTGAAAATTATTATCTTTCTGCAAATCATCCTTGAACATTTCCAACTTCCAAAAACCTTATTATCAGGGCTTTGGCATCCACAAAAGGTGATATTATATTATTGTTAAGATATGTTAATAAATTAATAATACTACCATTAAACAGGAAGGTATGTTACTGGTAAATAGAAAGTGAGAGATATCCCTGGGTAGTGAAACCTGATGGGATTGATTAAACAGAATTTGCAGAATGTACAGCCCAAGCAATTCACAGAAGAAAACTATGGAAGTGCTGTGCTTCTAGAAGGTTCCAATGCAAAAGCAGCTTTTCTACCAGTAATGCTACCCAAGTTATTGAGAAGCATCACTCAGCCTTCCCAAGAAAGAAACCCCTTGTTGGGATCTGCACTCATTAGAATAAACACCCTGAGCTAATTATATGAATGAATTTAGTCTTTCATTCAGACTGAAGGAATGCAAAGCTAAATAAAAGTCAACATCACAGTACCACCTTAAAAGGACAGTAAGTAATGTTTATTTTTACATTCATGTAGATTCAAAGCATCTAGAGAATTGCCTAGTTAAATATTTGCTGCATAAATGAACCAACAGCATAACTGAGAATTAAACCAAACTGGAGAGCTAACAGTGGAAATGTAGTAATAATTCAGAAATTATAAGAAAAGATTTAAACATATTTGGGTGATTCCCCAACATTAAGAAAATGCACACAAAATTTTAAATGATCTTTGAATTTAAAAATATGATGGCTATAAGAAAAATGGAACTGTTGAGCTAGAGATTTAAAATATCTAAAAATCTAATTAAAAATCAATAATATTTTTCTATATATATCTCCTAGATATAGAAAAAATACTATTCAAATACATAAGAATAGTCTGCTGCTGTTTTCTTCCTTCAGTCTTGCTCAGTTGTTATACTCCATAAATGAGGGAAATCATTTGGTACTTGTCCTTCTCTGCCTGGCTTATTTCACTGAGCATAATGTCCTTCAGCTCCATCCATGTTGTTGCAAATGGTAGGATTTGTTTCTTTCTTATGGCTGAATAGTATTCCATTGTGTATATGTACCACATCTTCTTTATCCATTCATCTACTGATGGACACTTAGAAGGGAATAGCAGTTACCAAAGGGGAGGAGTAGGGGTGTAGGTGGGGAGAGAGGGAGAAGGGGATTGAGGGGTATTATGATTTGCACAAATGGTGTTGGGGGAACATGGGGAAGACAGTGTAGCACAGAGAAGGCAAATAGTAACTCTGTGGCAGCTTACTACACTGATGGACAGTGACTGCAATGAGGTGGGGGGGACTCGATAATATGGGTGAATGTAGTAACCACATTGTTTTACATGTGAAACCTTCATAAGAGTGTATATCAATAATTCTTAATGAAAATAATAAAACATTTAATCTAAAAAAAATACATAAGAATAAAGTTAAAGCTGAAAAATATCCAGCTTCAGCATGCGAAAGGTCATCTAAAGCCCACTTACCACCAACAAGAACTTCACATCCAGGAGAACATTGGTAGTTGTATCTCCTCATTCCCATTTTAGGGTCTTGCATGAAAACGATTGGTTTCTTGGGAATATAATTGTACAGAGAAAATATATATTGGGCATACTCTCAAAAGATGCAGGAGTAAGAATGTGGGAAGGCAAGACTGGGCCACTGGAGAACCTGACCTGAAACTTAATGGCAAATCAGCCCCTGGCTGAGCCAATGAGAAGCTGTAGAACTCACAGTTGTTTGAAGTGGTGCCGAAATGCAGTAGCATTTCTGTACCTTACTCAAGGCTTATGTCCAATAATGTGCTGTTAAACCAGATCTTTAGAAGGAAGGGGGAAAAAACCAAAAAAGCTCTGATTTGTATGGCTGATTTAAAGCTACCATATGTTTAACATCAAGGTCTCAAAATTCCTCAGTATTTACCCATTTGGTTTTAGTCCATAGGAGCTGGCTCCAGCATAGCACTGGGATTAACCTTCAGTGAGGCAGAAGCTTTGAAGCGGGGCAGGTTCCAGTGGGGGCTGCAACTTGCAGCCATCTGCCCATAATCTTCCCAAGAGCTGGAGGGTGGGTGTGTCAGCACTGAAAAGGGGAACAGATTGTGTCACTACAGCCCCTGCTACACCCTTTATTGCTTATTCATCTAAGAACTCTATGTCTATGAAGTCTTTTAATATTCTCATTGATCTTGTAAGCTTTATTATCCCCATCTTATTGAAAGGGAAACCACATGAAGATTTCACCCTAGGTAGAGTTCTATATAAAAATTATGAGCAATAAAATAAGCATAGTAAGTCTTTGGCGACCAGTTTTATAATCCATCAGAGGACAAATTGAAGATTACATGCTTAGTTCAGTAGTATATGATTCTCATTACTGGAGGTTTTCAAGTAGTGACTGGCCGACAATTTTATGGAATATTGTAATGGATATTTGTGGGTGGAGTAGATAATCTCTAACATCACTATTATGAAACAAACACTAGAATATCATGCAAAATGTTTTCTATGCTGCTACATTCCTCCTTGTGTCAATCATTCAGCCGAAAAAAAACAAACAAACCATAATTTACATTTACATAAACTGATGGGAGGGGTGGAATGAATGTCAATGCCTCTTTTGAAATAAGTAAGCCAAACACTGCAAAGTCACTAAGTGATATAATTATAGATATTTATATGAAAATCAAATTCTTTTGGTCCCTAATGCTTTCTGAGAGTAGTAATCTTTTTACTACATTTTGGGTTTTTTTAATTTTATGGTCAATTTACATGAGTAAATATTTACTAGGCTTTAATTTACTTAGAGAAAATTCAAGTTAATTTAACCTATTACCTAAAGTCATCAGAATCTTTCAGATCTTATTAATAAATCATGAATGTGAAAAGTCTTTAAATATTCATTTATTTATGATGAAAGTGTTATCAGAAGTATTATGAACCAATTTCTAAGATAAATATTTCAAATGCAGTTTTACTCTGTAAAATGTCAAAAAAAGTATGACTTGCATGTTGTTTATCAAATATAAATGTAATATGAAACAATTATAATCATAGGGAAATAAATATGAACTGAAATGCCTAAAGCAATAATTATATATATAAATATTAACCTTGTATTAAAAGTATTTGAAAATCAGAATAATCTCTGGGATGTATAGCTATGCTAGTTATATGCTCTTAAATGGCTCATAATTTATAACAGACATATGAAAACAGAGCATTATAAATGAAGGTAAAAACAAAGTGACTGGAAAAATAAATATGCCCAGTAATCAGTGTGCCCACTTATAAAGCTAATAAAGTATTTTAAGATTCTACACATTAAACCCAAAATACAAATAAGTTGCTTGACAAGTAAACAAGTGGTTCAGAGAAGAAATTGTTTAAAATGGTCAAAAACTAACCATGCTTAAATATATCAATAATCTGTGAAAAAGTAACAAAATTTAACAGATTAGCAAAGCGTTATCAATGTTATGTGTATATATGAATTAACTAATCTATGATACTTTAAAGTGCACATAAAAATAAAAAAATTTAAATTATACTACAATCATTATTCAGTATCAGGCATTTTGTAATCGTTTTTTTTTTATAGTTTCCAATAGTAAAATATAAATATTGTATCACTCATAGAAAGTAAAAAATAACACACATTAAATGATAAAACTGCATAAAATCATCTACTTAAATGTAATGCATATTAAGAGTTATCAGTATGTCTAATTAATTGCTATTTGTTAAAGTTTATATTTTGGGAAGTATCTCCAGAACAGCTAATACTCACTTATGATAAATATTCTCAGGTTGTGAACAGGATCTAGCTACCTCTCAGTCTATTTTATACAATTATTCATTGGTTCTGAGAAATATATTTCCATGACTATGTGTTCACCTTTTGTAACTCTGGGGGGAAATCCTGGGGCAAAATATATTTGAAACTGAAATTAGTCAAAGGGAGAGATAAAGTGGGAGAAACCCACTTATTTCTTACAAGCAGTCATCCACTTCTGCTCACCCATGTCTCTTGGCTGCAGTAGGGTCCCCATCCAACCTGTTTGGTCCTGGTATGCCCTCACTCCCCCTTGTAGTTACCTATTGATACGGAGGTGGAACACTTATCTCCACCACTTGGAAACACCTATTGATATGGTGATGCACTATTGCTGGGTGAGATTCTAGAAATATTGCAATTTTACCAACAGCTTTTATTTCTATAACTCTTACAGTGTAGACATAAGACTTTAATGAGAAATGGAGATCTTTAAATTTTTCTGAGTTTTAGAGGAATATCCTGTTTCTTTTCTTTTTTTTTTCATAAACATTTCCTTTTAATCAAAAGGGGTGAAAATGAATCTTGTATGCATTTTTTAATGTGTTTAAATAAACAAGCACAAATTTTGCCTGGATTCATATTTTTATTTTGAAATTGAATTAAGGTATTGGTAAATTCAAGTTGAAGCCAAGTCTTATTTATTATTTTGAATATCATAAGGCCTTTAAGAATTATGCTAATTCTACTCTATGCTTGATACATAGAACAACAAAACCTGGATGACAGGCACATCTGTTTATAACATTGTTTGCTGAATATATGAAGCCACTGTTGAGACCTGTTCAGAGAAAAAAGCCCCTTTCATAATTTTATTTCTCATTGAAAATGCACCTGGTCACCAAAGAGCTCTGATGGGAAATATGCAACAAAATTCATATTTTCATGTCTACTAACACAACATCCATTCTGTATCCCATGGTTCAAGAAGTAATTTTTACTTTCAAGTTTTATGATTTAAGAAAAATATTGCATAAGGCTATGGTTGCCATAGTGTCCTCTGGTGGATCTGGGCAAAATAAATTGAAATTTTTCTGGAAAGGATTCCCCATGCTAGGTGCCATTCATGATTCATGAGAAGTCAAAATATCAACATTCAAAGGGATTTGGAAGAAGTTGATCCCAACCATCGTGGATGATTTTGAGAGGTTCAAGACACACATTTTGTGTGAAGGAAGTAACTGCAAATGTGGTAGAAATGGCAAGATAATTAACATTAGAAGTGGAGCCTGAAAGATATGACTGAAATGCTTCAATCTCATGATAAAACTTGAATGGATGAGGAGTTGCTTCTTACGGATGAGCAAGGAAAGGGATTTCTTGAGGTGAAATCTACTTCTGGTGAAGATGTTTTAAAGATTGTTGAAATGACAGCAAAGGCCTCAGAATATTATATACACTTAGTTGACAAAGCAATGACAGGGTTTGAGAGAATTACCTCCAATTTTGAAAGAAGTTCTCCTGTATGTAAAATGCTTTCAAACAGCATCACATGCTACAGAGAATTTGTGAAAGGAAGAGTCAACCAATGCGGCAAACTCCACTGTTGTCTTATCTTATGAAATTGCCACAGCCAGCCCAGCCTTCAGCAGCCGTCAACATCAAGGCAAGACCCTCTACTGCAAAATAATTATGACTGAAAGCTCAGAAAATGATAGCACTTTTTGGCAGTAAATAAAGTATTCTTTTTAAATTAAGGGCTGTACATTTTTTAGATATAAAGCTATATCAAACAGACTATAGTATAGTGTAAACATAACTTTTACATGCATGGGGAAACCAAAAATTCACTTGACTCTCTTTATGTGATACTTTGTTGTGAATCTGCAACATCTCCCAGATTTTCCTGTATATTTTGAGTCACTAATCTATATTAAGAAAATCAGAGATTTTATATGAAAAGATAAAAACATGCATGAGTACACTCCAGTTTTCTGTTTCTTTCATATGGAATCTGTGATAATTTTAGAAGAGAAACTGGCTCTATATTTGTGTTTGTGTATTTTCTAATTTATTAATCTTGATCTATGGAAGTATGAATTTTTGTGTGCAGTACAGTGAAAGTCAAATTAGAAGAAACATTAGTGAGATGAGGAATAACTATTTTATTATGGTTTATTTGAGATTGTTGAGAGTTTCACTTTAAAAAGAATATATATTAAGTATTTCAGAACATCAGTGGCAATTCACTGACAAAATTAAATTAACTATTGATAGATTTAAACAGTTCAAATACCCTTTGTTATCTTAATACTGTATACTTTTACATCTCACCTGAGTATTTCATGTGACAGTTTCCAATTATTTTTAGTAATTGTGGCAAATATGTTCATTCTAAACAATATTCAAAGAGATGAAAAAGAACAAAGAAGTGGACATATTATTCATGCTCTAATAGTGCTTAATTTATACACATCAGTACAAGTTAAGGGAATAAAAACTAGCCAACTTTGTTCTGATAACATTGAGAAAATTCTTCTATGTTGGCTTTTCAGTTGACTCAAGAGTTGAGATTCTAAACGGTTATAACTTCTTGATATGTAATAAATTATTATATTAAATTTTGTATTTTGAAAAGAACTGAAAGACAGAAAGGCAAATGATACCTTTTTTTTACCCTTTCTACCCTCTAATAATACATTCATCAAAAGTAAGTCTTTGTCACTCATTAGGAAAATAACTTATCTTCTACCATCTACTATTTACTTACTATTGGATTATTTCAGCTATAATTCACTAGCTGTGCATCATCAACCCAATATCTCTTCCCACTGGAAATTTCACTTTGAAATGGAAAATTATAAATTACCCCAAAATAGGGATACTAACAACGTACAAAATTTAAATTGCCATTTTGAAAAGTACACTTCTATTAAGTTATTTTTATTTATGCTTCAGAAATATAGAAACAGTGGGTAGTAGGCTACCATGCACAAGAATGGAATTTACACTTCAACATCTTACACTTTTTCACAATCCCCCAAATCTAGCTGTCTTTTTCTTTCAAAGACATATATTAAAAATATTCCAAAAAAGTGAAGCAATAATTAAATTATTTTATATAAAGCTTTAATATTACTGAATAAAGGTAGACATAAGGCAAAATGCATACATATGTTTCATAGACAGAAATATTATATACAATCTAAATTCTGGTACTTCCAATGTAAATTCTGGCACAAAGATAGAAGAAAAGAGAAAATGGGCTGTGAAATAGAATTTGTACACTAGTAAATAGTTCTAACCCCTTTGGATAGCAATTCAGAAAGAGTAAAATTGAAATTGTATGTATTTTGTGATCCAGGTATTCTGCTTGGAACATAAGCCAGAGAAAGTTATTCCACGTATGTTATAGATGCATGTTTAAGAACATTCACTGTAGCATCATTTGTAATAATAACTGCTATGGTCTGAATATTTGAGAGATAACAACCTTCTCATTCAAAACTAAAACTGTGAGAATTAATTGCCAACATACCTACTCTGTAAAAAGTATCTTTCTTTACCAGTACTATTCATTCCATTTTATATTTCCAAATTATGAAATGCCATATCATAATTTGGAAATATAAAATGGAATGAATAGTACTGGTAAAGAAAGAAGATGATGGTACAGTTAAATTCATTATTTTTTCTCATTTACAACAAAAATACAAAAAAAATTGTACTGTATTGTGTGTTTATGCCATATTTCAAAGACAGTATTATAAAAGCACAAGGGATAAGAGGAAAGAATTGGAAATATACAGTTGTAACATGCTTACACAACATGTAAAATAGTGTTATTTGACAGTAGACTGATTAATTAAAAATGTTTATTGTCAACCCTAGGACACCATAACAGAATTAACAATGAGATGTATATCTAATAAGTTAATAGAGGAAATAAGGTGGAGTCCTAAAAAAAAAAGTCAATTAACATAAAAGAAGGCAAAAAAGAGGAAATAAAAGAGAAACTGAGACAAATAGAAACGAGTTAGAAAGAGTAGGTTTTAATTAATCCATACCATTGCTTACATTGACTGTGAATGGTTTAAGGACACTGGTTGCAGGACAGATACAAATACTTGATAAAAAGCGACAATTATAGGCTAGCAAGAATTTAGCTCTTGAACTATAAAATAAAAACTCATACCATTTCAATGCATATGATTATTAGATAACACAAATATGTACAGGTAAGACCAATTTTTTTCAGTCTTCATTTTGGATGTAGAAAGGTGACTTTTTTTGTATTAACATATGTATTCAACCAATAGCACTTTTTCTGGGTTGTGAAAAATTAGCATGCAAAATAAAATATAATTTTAAATGTTCATATAATTAAAAAATGTACTTTATTTAGTATGTCTATGCACACAGGAAGCATCAGGGTATTTAGCTAAACACAGATAATCTAGAAAAATAAGCAGATGTTGAAATGTGCTAGTTGAGAAAATTCAGGTAAATTCAATAAAGCAATTTGTGACTTAAATGTACTTCATACATTTTTAATACGTTGTATTTAAATAGTAAAAATATTACTTTGTATTTTATAAAATTCAGGTATTTCTGAACAAAAACTAGAACAGCAACTGTTGTATATGGACCAAACTTAAATGTACAGGAGAAAAGTATTTAATTGCATGAGAGCAAAAAATATGTAAAAGGAGGAGAACTGCTCTAAAACAGGGCCTGGAGTAACTATGAGCTGCTGTTTTTAGATTCCCAAATAAAAGCCCCTTCAGCCTCTCTTCAAAATGCCCAAAGTTCAATATGAGCAGTTAGCATATGTGTACACACACAGATGATCACACTTGAATGTTTTATTCATCATGAGATCAGTTTACTATAGAATACTCTCTGAATTGCAGTCCTGGTGTTCCCTTCAGAAATACCCTATTTGGTAGTATTCTCTTACATTAACAGGTTTTTCATTGATAGACCATTGTCTTGGATTCTCCTGAAACCAGCCCATACTGTTTTGTAGTGCATTGAATCCTAAAATCATATAAGAACTATTTTCACACAAAATGCTGACTATTTTCTAAAGTTAGTCTTTAAACAATATTTGTTGGAAAGTCTACTGAAAACTAGATAAGCTGTCTTGATGCCAGAATCCCACTGTTTGGTTCGTGTCATTTATACTGTTTCACTGTAGGAGAAAAGTTGGGATTTACTAGCTGGTCATCAAGTAAAAGCAATATTAAAACTAAAAATAGTTCTCTGATGAAAACTCATCAAATATTTACAAGCTCTCTAAAGAAGAAAAAAACTTACAACCTTATCTAACACAAAAATAATTGAAGCAAAGTACACAGTAAATATTTAGGACATTTTCTATTAGTGGATATTTTACAGTGTGGTTTTATAAATTTCAAATTTTTCCTTTTTATACTCATATTCCGTTATAAAGGGTATGATGTTAAAAACATGTATTCTTGAATCTTGATGAGTATATTTTCCCTTATCTAAATTTATAGCTTTTAATTGTCTTACTAATCATCCAGGAAAGGAGTATAGATTGAATATGGCAGAGGAAGGAGAACAAGCCGTGTCTTTATGGAGATTAAACATAGTATAAAATTCACGGCATTCTAGAATGCAAACTGAGATGTAGAAAGGCAGAGGAGGGTAGGAAATCCTGAAGAAATATTTGCATGTTTTAGAAAATTAAAAAATGTAAAGTTATTACTTTGTGAATAATTCTCAGGAAATGATGTCTGTATGTCTTTATTCACTGTGTTTTGATAACAAACACCATAATCCCATGCTTGAACTATTGCAGTTGATACCAAAATGCTTTTTATATTTCCTTTCTTGCTCCTTAATTTTACCTTCCACATGGCAGCTAGACCTTTTACTCCCTTCTTAATCTCCCCTCTGTCCAACACAGCGGCATGTATCCCAGGCAAAATTAATAAGAGCCCACCTATGGCTTTTCATTACCATCTCCCTGAATGAATCTCTGGCATCATCTCCTAAATTCTTCTTGTTCCTCTGGCCCAGCTTCCCTGGCCGCCCTATATCCCTAAGTACAATTCCGCCCTGCAGCCTTTGACATTGCTCTTGCCTCTACCAGGAATGCTTTTGGCCATATACTTCACTAACTCTTATTTCTTTTAAGTCATTGCTGAATTACTACTCTCCAAAGAGGTATTTCCAGTTCTTCTTGTCTAAAATAACAGCACCCTATAATTCTCTAATCACCCTATTTTAGTTTTCTTCACAGCTTTATTATCTGATTTTATGTTACGCATCTATGCATTCATCTTATACCTTGTCAAATAGAATATAGACTGTGAATGCAGAATTTATCCACTTTGTTCACTGCAGTATCCAAATAGTAACATGCCTAATAACTGCTCCATAATTTTTTAATATATAGATGAGTGAATTAAAAATTACTGAAAAGAAAAGTACCATAAACCAAACTCAGCCATTTTCATCATTATTCTGGGCATTGATGACCCTCAGACGCCAGGCTGTTGTGTAACACCTTCCCCTGGAATGCAGGTGAGATCTGTAACTTCCTTATAGTAGGATACAGTAATAGAGTATGGCAAGGAGAATGAAATATCAATCCCAAGATTATGCATATAAAATTAAGATATCCAATCATTTGCTTTAAATAAATCAGTAAGGAGACTATTCTTGGTGTGCCTGGCATAATCAGGTGGTGCCTTTGAAAGAGAATCTGAAGATTGGAGACTGTCTCTCCTGCTTATACTGAAAAAAGCACCACTATGGGTTCTACAGATAAATGGAAATTAATTCTACCAATAGCCTCATGAACTTGCAAGAGGATTCTTGAGTCTCAAATAAGACTACAGTTCTAGCAACACAGTGATTGTAGCTTTGGGAAACCCTAAACAAAGGACCAAGCTTAGCTCTGTCCTAGGCACCTGGCCCACAGACTATAAGATTGTACATATATGTTATTTTAAGCCACTAAATGTGTAGTGATTTATTATGTAGAAATAGAAAACTAACACATTGATATCTAGATGTAAATCAAAATATCTAATTTGCCATTTATACCCTAATCAATACTCCCCCCTAAAAAGAATAAAGCAAAACAAAACAAAGTTAGTTTGATACAGTTTACTACAAAGCTAGTTTAAGGTATGGGATCATAAAAACAGCTAAATTTATAAAAAAATATTTTACCTGAATTCATTTCCTTTGTAGGTACTTTTAGGACAAAATTTACAAAATGTTTTCAAATAGCTCTAAATGGGGGAAGTCTTACTCATTTATTACATTATTATTAAATATTGAAAAAATATATTACTAATTACCAAACTAATAAGTAACATATATTTTATTTATGGATCACAAATATTCCATTTTTATAAGAAATGCTGCATGTTACCTCTTTAATATTAACACTAATTATCTAGCTATTAGATGTAGTAGATAATGTATTATCGAGGTAACAGGATATAGTAAAGTACATTAGCAGTTACATAGAAATGTATCTTTAAAACCTGTCAAAATTAGTCCATTCCCCAAATTTGGTAAAGAAGGCAACTATGAGATGCTCAGAAGTTTCCTTTATTAGTCTGAATACAGTTATTAATTATAATGTCACAGTACACTTAGTGAAACAAGTAAGAGAAAAAAATGAAAAATTGCCAATTACAGTGTTAGAAGTCCCACAGCTATTATGTTTATTAATGCATTGCCTGAAGGAAAAGGCTATTTTTTTTGCAATGGGAAAATAAGGAGGGAAAGAAGTAATAGTACCTAACAAGACTGCATTGGATCTAACAAAGAAAAAAAAATATTTAAATGTCAGGAAATGATGTTATTTATTCTGTGAACTATAGCCAGAAAATGTATTCTAGCCATCATACAAAGGTTCTTACAAGAACCAAATGAGTATAGGAAATAAAATAGGATATTAAATTTAGTGAGATCTATGAATAAACAAAAATAACCATTCCTCCAAAAAGTAATAATAAAAGTAAACTTAAAATCAGTTGATAAAAATTAGAAAGGAAGTCAGTAATACTTTCCCTAAATCCTGAAAGAAAAAGTTATATTAAATATTAATTTCCAATTGAGATAAGAAGTAATTGACTATACACACATAGATATTTCCCTTGCCATCTGAAAGCAGAGTGTTACTATGAAACTTTGTAGAGCCTGAAGTAATGTTGTGAAGACTCAATTACCTACCATTACGTCATATGGAAAAATTTTTGAACACTCTCAGACACCCAGAAATACCTCCTTTAGGCTTTTCTAATAATTGGTGCTGGGAAAACTGGACAGATACATGCAAGACAGTGAAACTGGATTACTGTTTAACTCCACACACAAAAGAAAACACAAAATGAATGAAAGACTTAAATATAAGACATGAAACCATAAAACTTTTATAAAAATACCTTTATCCATTCATCTATTGGTGGGCACTTTGATTGCTTCTGTATCTTGGCTGTTGTAAATAAGGTGACAATAAACAGGGGTGCATATATCCTTTTTCTCTGGGTAAATTCCTAGAAGTGTGATTGCTGGGTCCTATAGTATTTTATCTTTAGTTTTTTGGGGAACCTCCATACAGCTTTCCACAGTGTCTGCACCAATTTACATTCCCACCAACAGTGCAAGAAGGTTCCCATTTCTCCACATCCTTGCCCACACTCATTATTACTTGTCTTTTAGACAGTGGCCATTCTAACTGGTGTGAGGTGATATTTCAATGTGGTTTTGATTTACATTTCCCTGACTATTAGCAATGTGGAACATCTTTCAAATGCCTATTGGCCATCTGTATTTCTTCTTTTGACAATGTCTGTTCATGTCCTCAAGCTATTTTTTAATTGGGTTGTTTGTTTTTGTAGTGTTGAGGTATACAAGTTCTTTATATATTTTAGATGTTAACCCCTTATCTAGTAAACTGTTTACAAATATATTCTCCCATAGTCTAGGTTGCCTTTTTGTTCTGTTGATAGTGTTCTTTGCTGTACAGAAGCTTATTAGTTTGATGTGATCCCACTTGTTCATTTTTAATTTCATTTCCCTTGCCCAGGGAGATGTGTCCAAAAAAAATTGCTCATGCTTATCTTCAAGAGATTTTTATGTAGTTTTTTTCTAAGAGTTTTGGAATTTCATTGTAAAATGAAAGACTTACATTTAAGTCTTTCATCCATTTTGAGTTTACTTTTATATAGAAAGTTTGACAGTAATCCATTTTCATTCTCTGCATATATCTGTCCAGTTTTCCCAACACCAGTTGTTGAAGAGGCTGTCTTTTCCCCATTATATATTCATGGCTCCTTTATTGTGTATTAATTGACCATATATGTGTGGGTTTATATCTGGCCTCTCTATTCTGTTACATTGACCTATGGATCTGTTCTGAGCCAGTACCATACTGTTTTGATTACTGTAGCTTTGTAGTATAACTTGAAGTCAGGGAGTGTAATGTCCCAGATTTTTTCTTCTATTTCAGAATCGCTTTTGCTCTTCAGGGTCTTTTGTGGTTGCATATTAATTTTAGGATTATTTGGTCTAATTCATTGAAAAACATCATTGGTATTTTGATAGGGATTGCATTGAATCTTTAGACTGCTTTGGGCAAGATGACCATTTTGACTGTATTAATTCTTCTTATATATGGGCATGGGAAAGTTTTCCACTTACTGTGTCTTCTTTAATTTCTCTCATCAATGTCTTACACTTTTCAGAGTACAGGTCGTTCACCTCCTTGGTTAGATTTAGTCCTGGATATATACTCTATTTTTTTTTTTTGCTATTATTAATGTACAACTAAATGAGCAATATTATGGTTACTAGACTGCCCCTATTATCAAGTCCCCACCACATACCCCATTAGAGTCACTGTCCGTCAGCGTAGTAAGATGCTATAGAATCATTACTTGTCTTCTCTATAAATATTACCTTCCCCGTATGCCCTGCCCACTACATTATGTGTGCTAATCGTAATAACCCTTTTTCCCCCTTATCTCTCCCTTCCAACAGATCTACCCCAGTTCATTTCCCTTTGGTAACTGCTAGTCCATTCTTCGGTTCTGTGAGTCTACTGCTGTTTTGTTCCTTCAGTTTTTTCTTTGTTCTCATACTCCATAGATGAGTGAAATCATTTGACACTGTCTTTCTCTGCCTGACTTATTTCACTGAGCATAATACTCTCTAGCTCCATCCATATTGTTGCTAATGGTGGGATTTGTTTTCTTCTTGTAGATGAATAATATTCCATTGCGTATATATATCACATCTTCTTTATCCATTCATCTACTGATGGACACTTAGGTTGCTTCCAATTCTTGGCTACTGTAAATAGTGCTGCAATAAACATAGGGGTGCATATGTCTTTTTCAAACTGGGTTCCTACATTCTTAGGGTAAATTCCTAGGAGTGGAATTCCTGGGTCAAATGGTATTTCTATTTTGAGTTTTTTGAGGAACCTCCATACTGCTTCCCACAATGGTGGAACTAACTTACATTCCCACCAGCAGTGTAGGAGGGTTCCCCTTTCTCCACATCCTTGCCAACATTTGTTGTTGTTTGTCTTTTGGATGTCGGCCATCCTAACTGGCATGAGGTGATATCTCATTGTGGATTTAATTTGCATTTCTCTGATGATTAGCGATGTGGACCATCTTTTCATGTGCCTGTTGGCCATCTGAATTTCTTCTTTGGAGAAGTGTCTGTTCAGATCCTCTGCCCATTTTTTAATTGGCTTATTTGCTTTTTTTTTTTGTTGAGGTGCATGAGCTCTTTATAAAATTTGGATGTCAACCCCTTATCAGATATGTCATTTATGAAGATATTCTCCTATACTGTAGGATGTCTTTTTGCTCTACTGATGGTGTCCTTTGCTGTACAGAAGCTTTTCAGCTTGATATAGTCCCACTTGTTCGTTTTTGCTTTTGTTTCCCTTGCCAAGGGAGATATGTTCATGAAGATGTTGCTCATGTTTATGTCCAAGAGATTTTTGCCTATGTTTTTTTCTAAGAGTTTTATCATTTCATGACTTACATTCAGGTCTTTGATGCACCTTGAGTTTACCTTTGTGTATGGGGTTAGACAGTAGTCCAGTTTCATTCTTTTACATGTAGCTGTCCAGTTTTTCCAACACCAGCTGTTGGAGAGGCTGTCATTTCCCCATTGTATATCCATGGCTCCTTTATCGCATATGAATTGACCATATACACTTGGATTTACATCTGGCTCTCTAGTCTGTTCCATTCGTCTATGGGTCTGCTCTTGTGCCATTACCAAATTGTCTTGATTACCGTGGCTTTGTAGTAGAGCTTGATGTCAGAGAGCATAATTCCCCACACTTTATACTTCCTTCTCAGGATTGTTTTGGCTACTCAGGGTCTTCTGTGGTTCCATATGAATTTTAGAACTGTTTGTTCTAGTTCATTGAAGAGTGCTGCTGGTATTTTGATAGGGATTGCATTGAATCTGTAGATTGCTTTAGGCAGGATGGCCTTTTTTATTCTTCCTATGCATTAGCATGGGCTGTGTTTCCACTTATTGGTATCTTCTTTAATTGCTCTCATGAGTGTCCTGTAGTTTTCAGAATATAAGTCTTTCACTTACTTGGTTAGGTTTATTCCTAGGTCTTTTATACTTTTGGATGCAATTGTGAATGGAATTATATTCCTGATTTCTCTTTCTGCTAGGTCACTGTTAGTGTATAGAAATGTCACAGATTTCTGTGTATTAATTTTGTATCCTGCAACTTTACTGAAGTCAGATATTAGATCTAGTTGTTTTGGAGTGGATTCTTTAGGTTTTTTTAATGTACAATATCATGTCATCTGCAAACAGGGACAGTTTTACTTCTTCCTTACCAATCCTGGATGACTTTTATTTCTTTGTGTTTTCTGATTGCCATGGCTAGGACTTCTAGAACTATGTTGAATAAAAGTGGGGAGAGAGTGCATCATTGTCTTCTTCCCAATGTTAAAGGAAAAGCTTTCAGCTTCTTGCTGTTAAGTATAATGTTGGCTATGGGTTTGTCATATATGGCCTTTATTATGTTGAGGTACTTGCACTCTATACCCATTTTGTTGAGAGTTTTTATCATGAGTGGACATTGAATTTTGTCAAATGCTTTTTCAGCATCTATGGAGATGATCATGTGGTGTTTGTCCTTCTTTCAGTTGTTGTGTTGGATGATGTTCATGGATTTTCGAATGTTGTAACATCCTTACATCCCTGGAATATATCCTACTTGATCATGATGGATGATCTTTCTGATGTGTTTTTGAATTTGGTTTGCTAATATTTTGTTGAGTGTTTTTGAATCTATTTTCATCAGAGATATTGGTCTGTAAATTTCTTTTCTTGTGGTGTCCTTGACTCCTTTTGGTTTTAGAGTGATACTGGCCTCACAGAATGAGTTTGGAAGTATTCCCTCTCCTACTTTTTGGAAAAGTTTAAGGAGGATGGGTATTAGGTTGTCACTAAATGTTTGATAAAATTCAGCAGTAAAGCCATCTGGTTCCGTGGTTTTGTTCTTTCGTAGTTTTTTTTATTACCAATTCAGTTTCGTTTCTGGTAATTGGTCAGTTCAGATTTTCTGTTTCTTTCTGGTCAGCCATGGAAGGTTGTATTTTCTAGAAAGTTGGCCATTTCTTCTAGGTTATCCAGTTTGTTAGCATATAATTTTTCATAGTGTTCTCTCATAATTCTTTGTATTTCTTTGGTGTCTGTAGTGATTTTTGCTTTCTCATTTCTTATTCTGTTTATATGTGTAGACTCTCCTCTTTTCCTGATAAGTCTGGCTTGGGGTTTATCTGTTTTGTTTATTTTCTCAAAGAGCCACCTCTTGCTTTCGTTGATTCTTTCTATTGTTTTATTCTTCCCAGTATTATTTATTTCTATTTCTGCTTTAATCTTTATTATGTCCCTTCTTCTACCGACTTTGGGCCTCATTTGTTCTTCCTTTGTAGTTTCATTAATCATGAGTTTACACTGTTCATTTGGGATTGTTCTGCTTTCCTGAGGTAGTCCTTTAGTGCATTATATTTCCCTCTTAGGACAGCCTTCTCTTCATCCCACAGATTTTGTGGTGTTGAATTATTGTTTTCATTTGTCTCCATATATTGCTTGATCTCTGTTTGTTTTGGTCATTGATCCATTGATTACTTAAGAGCATGTTATTAAGCCTCCATGTGTCTGGGGGGTTTTCATTTTCTTTGAGTAATTTATTTCTAGTTTCATACCTTTGTGATCTGGAAATCTGGTTGGTACAATTTCAATCTTTTTGAATTTACTGAGGGTCTTTTTGTGGCCTAGTATATGATCTATTCTTGAAACTGTTCCATGTGCACTTGAGAAGAATGTGTATTCTGCTGCTTTTGGATGGAGTGTTCTTTAGATATCCATTAGATTCATCTGTTCTAATGTGTTGTTCAGTGCCTCTATCTCTTTACTTATTTTCTGTCCTGTTGATTTGTCCTTTGGAGTAAATGGTGTGTTAAAGTCTCCTAAAATGAATGGATTTCATTCTATTTCCCACTTTAATTCTGTTAGAATTTGTTTTACATGTGTAGGTGATTCTGTGTTGGTTGCATAGGTGTTTATAATAGTTATATCCTGTTGTTGGTCTGACTCCTTTATCATAATTTAAAGTCCTTCTTTGTCTCTTGTTTCTTTCTTTATTTTAAAGTCTATTTTGTCTGATACAAGTACTGCAACTCCTGCTTTTTTCTCCCTATTAGTTGCATGAAATATCACTTTCCATCCCTTTACTTTCAGTCGGTGAATGTCTTTGGGTTTGAAGTGAGTGTCTTGTAGGCAGCATATAGATAAGTCTTGTTTTTTAATCCATTCAGTGTCTCTATGTCTTTTTATTGGTGCATTCAAACCATTTACATTTAGAGCATTTATCAATAGGTATGTACTTATTGCCATTGCAGGCTTTAGATTTGTGGTTACCCAAGGTTCAAGGGTAATTCCCTTACTATCTCAAACAGTCTAATTTATCTCACTTTATATGCTATTAGAAACACAACATAAAGATTTCTTTTTTTTTCCTCCTTTTTCTCCCTACTCCATTCTTTGTATGTTATGAATCATATTCCGTACTCCTTGTCTATCCCTTGGGTGACATCTATTTGCTTTTAGAAATACTTCCATCCATAGGAGTCCCTCCAAAATGCACTATAGAGGGGGTTTGTGGGAGGTAAATTCTCTCAGGTTTTGCTTATCTGAAAATTGTTTAATCCCTCCTTCAAATTTAAATGATGACCTTGTCAACTAGAGTATTCTTGGTTCAAGGCCCTTCTGCTTCATTGCATTAAATATATCATGCCACTCCCTTCTGGCCTGTAAGATTTCTGTTGACAAATCTGATTGTAGCCTGATGGATTTTCCTTTGTATGTGATCTTTTTTCTCTCTCTAGATGCTTTTAAAAGTCTGTCTTTATCCTTGATCCTTCCCATTTTAGTTATTATATGTCTTGATGTTGTCTTCCTTGGGTCCCTTGTGTTGGGAGTTCTATGCACCTCCATGGCTTGAGAGACTATCTCCTTCCCCAGACTGGGGATGTTTACATCATTTACCTCCTCAGTGACACTTTCTATCCCTTTTTCTCTCTTCTTCTTCTTCTGGTACACCTATTATGTGAATATTGCTCCTTTTGGATTGGTCATACAGTTCTCTCAATATCCTTTCATTCTTAGAGATTCTTTTTTCTCTATGTGCCTCAGCTTCTTTGTATTCCCCTTCTTTAATTTCTTTTCCATTTTCCATCTCTTCTACTACATCTAAGCTGCTTTTAAATCCCTCCACTCTATGTATCATTTCAGATATGGAATTTCTTAATGATTGAATCTCCATCTTAAATTCATTCCTGAGTTCTTGAGTATTTTTCTGTACCTCCACAGCATGTTTATAATTTTTATTTTGAACTCTCCTTCAGGAGGATTAATGAGTTCAGTTTCATTTGGCCCTTTTTTGGGGGTTTGTGAAATTTTGGTCTGTACCATGTTCTTTTGATGTTTCATATTTCTTTGTGGTGCCCTCTATTACCGAGAAGCTCCAGTCTGTAGTGGCTCAGCCCCTAGACTGAAGTTGGGTGTTGTAAGGGAGTGGAGCTAGTGCCTACAGGGAGGAAAGATCTGTTTCCTGATTCCCCTCTGCCCTGCCTGTCTCCAGTATCACAGCCAGTGGGCTGAGCACACTGGTATAAGCCTCTGTGCTTGGCGTCTCTAGCTGTTGTAGGTGAGGCCTCTCTCTGGCTGGCCTTATGCCAGAGCAGTGACTGCTGATTTGGGGAACACTGCTGTCAGGCCAGCAGGAAGGGTCAGCAAGCTGTGTATCACAGTGGGGGGGCCTCATAGCTGAGTAGCCAGCCAGGGTGATGGAGTGCCTAAAGCTCCCCAAATTCCCAATCTGCTGGGCAGATAGTACCCAGACCATCTTGTCCCTCTATCCCTTCTCCCATGCTGCAATATTTGTGCAAACCCCATGTCTTCAGCTGCCCTCTCACTGCTAGGAAGCCTCTCAGACCGCCTGACTTTCCCTTGTTTCAGAGAGGCCGGGTGTGGATCTTGTCTTCCACAAATGGCCGGAATCTGCCTCTCAAGCACTCTGCCTGTCCCAGCCCCCCATCCTCCAGAGCACCACACAATGTAGATTTCTGCTCGCAAAGCAGATCTTCAGGGGTAGGTGTTCAGCAGTCCCAGGATTCCCTCACCTCCCCTGCTCCATTCCTCTTCTTCCAGCCAGTGAGCTGGGGTAGAGGAAGGGCTCGGGTCTTGCCGGATCAAGGCTTTCATATGTTACCTTATTTTGTGAGGTCTGCTCTGTTCGTGAGGTCTGCATGCCATCTGGTGCAGCCTTCCCTCATGTTACTGTTTTAGGGTAAGTTGTATTAACTGTATTTTCACACTATCTGTGGTTTGGGGAAAAGTTTCCTGTCTCACCTCTGACACTGCCATCTTGAATCCCTATTTTATTCTTTTTGATGCAATTGTAAATGGAGTCATTTGCCTGATTTCTCTTTCTCCTAGTTTACAGTTAGTATATAGTATTGCAACAGGTATATGTTTTAATTTTATATTTTTCAACGTTGCTGAATTCAGTTATTCTAGTAATTTTTTGGTGGAGTCATTAGGGTTTTCTATATGTAGTATTATATCATCTGCACATAGTGACAGTATTTCTTCTTTCTTACAAACCTGAATGCCTTTTATCTCTTTATTTTATTTAATTGCCCTGGTAGGGCATCCATTTATTTATTATGTTAAATAAAATTGGTGAAAGTGGGCATTGTTGTCTTGTTCCTAATCTTAGGGGAAAACTTTCAGCTTTTCACCACTAAGTATGTTAGCTGTGGTTTCTATGATATGGCATTTATTATGTTGAGGTACATTCCTTGTATACCCATTTTGTTGAGAGTTTTTATCATGAATGGATGTTGAATATTGTCAAATCCTTTTCAACATCTATTGAGATGATCTTGTGGTTTTTATCCTTTTTTTTGTCAGTGTGTTTTATGATATTGATTGATGTGTGAATATTGTACCATCCTTGCATACTTGGAACAAATCCTACTTGACCATAATGGATGATCATTTTGATTTTTTAAAATCTAGTTTCTTAATATTTTGTTGATGAATTTGCATCTCTCCTCATTAGGAATACTGGTCTGTAGTTGTTTTTTCTTTCCAGCGGCTTTGGTTTTGTTATTAGAATCGAGTGGATATCATAGAATGAGATTGGAAGTATTCCCTCCTTTTCTAATTTTTGGAACTTTATAAAGAGTATTCAAAGCTGGGTATTATCTCTTCTTTAAATGTTTGGTAGACTTAAGCTGTGAAGCCATGTGGTTCTTGAGTTTTGCTTCCTGGGAGTTTTTTGACTACCAATTCAATTTCTTTACTGGTATTTGGATTCTTCACATTTTCTGCTTCCTGTTTCTGTCTTTCTTTCAGTCTTGGAAAGTTGTACATCTCTATGAATTTATCAATTTCTTCAAAGTTGCCCAGTTTATCAGCATATAATGTTGCATAGAATTCTCTACTAAATCTTTGTATTTATGTGGTGTCGGTTATGACTATTTCTTTTTCATTTCTGATTTTGTTTGGGTCTTCTCTCTTTTTATCTTGATATGTCTGGCTAAAGGTTTGTCTATTTTATTTATCTTCTCAGAAAGACAGCTCTTGGTTTCTTTTATTTTGTCCATTGGTTTACTCTTCTGTATTTCATTTACTTATGACCTGGTAGTTATTATGTGCCTCCATCTACTAACTTTGGTTTTCATTTGTTTGTTTTCTAGTTTCCTTAGCTGTGAGTTTAGACTATTTATTTGTGATTGTTCTTGCTTCTTTTTTTATTTAATTTTTTATTAAGGTGTTATTGATATACACTCTTATAAAGGTTTCACATGAAAAAACAATGTGGTTACTACATTTACCCATATAATCAAGTCCCCACCTATACCCGAGTGCAGTCACTCTCTATCAGTGTAGTAAGATGCCACAGATTCACTATTTCCCTTCTCTGTTCTACATTGTTTTCCCAGTGGTCCCCCACATGATGTGTACTAAAAATGGTACCCCTCAATCCCCTTCTCCCGCCACCCCCAATCACCCAACCAAACCCCTCTTCTTTGGTAACCACTAGTTCCCACTTGGAGTCTCTGAGTCTGCTACTATTTTGTTCCTTCAGTTTTGCTTCATTGTTATACTCCACAAATGAGGCAAGTCATTTGGCACTTGTCTTTCTCCGCCTGGCTTATTTCACTGAGCATAATATCCTCCAGCTCCATCCAAATTGTTACAAATGGTACAATTTGGTTCTTTCTTATGGATGAATAGTATTCCGTTGAATATATGTACCACATTTCTTTATCCATTCATCTACTGATGGACACTTAGGCTGCTTCCATATCTTGGCTATTGTAAATAGTGTTGCAATAAACATAGGGGTGCATATGTCTTTTTGAATCTGAGAACTTGTATTCTTTGGGTAAATTCCAAGGAGTGGGATTCCTGGGTCAAATGGTCTTCCTATTTTTAGTGTTTTGAGGAACCTCCATAGTGCTTTCCACAATGGTTGAACTAGCTTACATTCCTACCAGCACTGTAGGAAGGTTCCCCCTTCTCCGCATCCTTGCCTGCAGTTTTTGTTCTTAGTCATTTCGATGCTGGCCATCCTTACTGGTATGAGATGATATCTCATTGTGATTTTAATTTGAATTTTCCTGATGATTAGTGATGTGGAGCCTCTTTTTATGTGTCTGTTGGCAGTCTGAATTTCTTCTTTGAAGAACTGTCTCTTCATATCCTCTGCCCATTTTTTAATTGGGTTATTTACTTTTTGGGAATTGAGGTGTATGAGTTCTTTATATATCTTGGATGTTAATGCCTTGTCGGATATGTCATATACAAATATATTCTCCCATACTGTAGGATGCCTTTTTGTTCTGTTGATGGTATCCTTTGCCATACAGGAACTTTTTAGTTTGATGTAGTCCCATGAGTTCGTATTTGCTTTTGTTTCCCTTGCTTGAGGAGATTCGTTCAGGAAGAAGTAGCTCATGCTTATATTCAGGAGATTTTTGCCTATGTTGTATTCTAAGAGTTTTATGGTTTCAAGATTTAAATTCAGGTCTTTGTTCCATTTTGAGTTTACTTTTATGTATGGGGTTAAACAATAATCCAGTTTCATTCTCTTCCATGTAGCTGTCCAGTTTTGCTAACACCAGCTGTTGAAGAGGCTGTCATTTCCCCATTGTATATCCATGGCTCCTTTATCATATATTAAATGACCATATGTGCTTGGGTTTATATCAGGGTGCTCTAGTCTGTTCCATTGGTCTATGGGTTTGTTCTTCTGCCAGTACCAAATTGTCTTGATTACTGTGGCATTGTAGCAGAGCTTGAGGTTGGGGAGCATGATCCCCACAGCTTTATTAATCCTTCTCAGTATTGCTTTGACTATTCAGGGTCTTTTCTGGTTCCATATGAATTTTAGAATGATTTTCTCTAAGTGGTTGAAGAATGCTGTTAGTATTTTGATAGGAATTGCATTAAATCTGTAGAATACATCAGGCAGGATGGCCCTTTTGATAATATTAATTCTTCCTATCCATAAGCACTGGATATGTTTCCATTTATTGGTATCTTCTTTAATTTCTCTCATGACTGTCTTGTAGTTTCAGAGTATTGGTCTTTCACTTCCTTGGTTAGGTTTATTCCTAGGTATTTTCTTCTTTTTGATGCAATTGTGAATGGAGTTGTTTTCCTGATTTCTCTCTCTTCTCGGTCATTGTTAGTGTATAGGAATGCCACAGATTTGTGTCTTAATTTTGTATCCTGCAACATTACTGAATTCAGATATTAGATCTAGTAGTTTTGGAGTGGATTCTTTACGGTTTTTTATGTACAATATCATGTCATCTGCAAACAGGGAGAGTTTGACTTCTTCCTTGCCAGTCTGGATGCCTTTTATTTCTTTGTGTTGTCTGATTGTGGTGGCTATGACCTCCAGTACAATGTTGAATAGAAGTGGGGAGAGTGGGCATCCTTGTCTTGTTGCCGATCTTAAAGGAAAGGTTTTCAGCTTCTCCCTGTTAAGTGTAATGTTGGCTGTTGGTCTCTCATATATGGCCTTTATTATGTTGAGGTATTTGCCCTCTATACCCATTTTGTTAAGAGTTTTTATCATGAATGGATGTTGAATTATGTCAAATGCTTTTTCAGCCTCTATGGAGATGATCATGTGGTTTTTGTCCTTCTTTCAGCTGATGCATTGGATGATGTTGATGGATTTTCGAATGTTGAACCATCCTTGCATCCCTGGAATAAATCCTACTTGATCATGATGGTTGACATATTTGATATATTTTTGAATTCAATTTGCTAAATTTTGTTGAGTATTTTTGCATCTATGTTCATCAGGGATATTGGTCTGTTATTTCTTTTTTTGTGTTGTCTTTGCCTGGTTTTGGTATTAGAGTAATGCTGGCCTCATAGAATGAGTTTGAAAGTAGTCCCTTTCCTTCTACTCTTTGGAAATCCTTAAGGAGGATGGGTATTAGGTCTTCACTAAATGTTGGATAAAATTGAACAGTAAAGCCATCTGGCCAGGTGTTTTGTTCTTATATAGTATTTTGATTTTGAATTCAATTTCATTGCTGGTAATTGGTCTGTTCAGATTTTCTGTTTCTTTTTAGGTCAGCCTTGGATGGTTGTATTTTTCTAGAAAGTTGTCCATTTCTTCTAGGTTATCCAGTTTGTTAGCATATAATTTTTGATAGTATTCTCTAATAATTATTTGTGTTTCTGTGATGTCCATAGTGATTTTTCCTTTCTCAGTTCTTATTGTTTTATGTGTGTAGACTCCCTTTTTTTCTTGATAAGTCTGGATCGGGGTTTATCTATTTTGTTAATTTTCTCAAGAACCACCTCTTGCTTTCATTGATTCTTTCTATTGTTTTATTCTTCTCAATTTTATTTATTTCTGCTCTAATCTTTTTTATGTCCCTCCTTCTACTGACTTTAGGCCTCATTTGTTCCTCTTTATCTGGTTTCGTTAATTGTGAGTTTAGACTGCCCCTGTGGGATTGTTCTTCTTTCCTTAGGTAGGCCTGTATTGCAATATCCTTTCCTCCTGCACGGCCTTCACTGCATCCCACAGATTTTGCGGTGTTGAATTATTGTCATTTGTCTACATATATTGCCTCCTCTCTGTTTTTATTTGGTCATTGATCCATTGGTTATTTTGGAGCATGTGGTGAAGCCTCCATGTGTTTGTGGGATTTTTCATTTTCTTTGCATAATTTATTTCTAATTTCATATATTTGTGGCCTCAGAAACTGTGGTACAATTTCAATCTTTTTCAATTTACTGAGGCTCTTTTTGTGGCCTCGTTTATCATCTATTCTTGAAAATGTTCCATGTGCACTTGAGAAGAATGTGTATTCTTCTGCTTTTGGGTTTACAATTCTATAAATGTCTGTAAGGTCCACCTGTTCTAATATGTTGTTCAGTGCCTCTGTATCCTTACTTATTTTCAGTCTGGTTGATCTGTCCTTCAGAGTGAGTGGAGTGTTGAAGTCTCCTACAATTAATGCATTGCATTCTATTTCCCCTTTTAATTCTGTTAGTATTTGTTTCACATATGTAGGAGCTCCAGTGTTGGGAACATAGATATTTATAACTGTTATATCTTCTTGTTGGGTTGACCCTTTTATAACTATTTAATGTCCTTCCTTGTCTATTGTGACTTTCTGTGTTTTGAAGTCTATTTTGTCTAATACAAGTACTGCAACTCCTGCTTTTTTCTCCCTATTGGTTGCATGAAATATCTTTTTCCATCCCTACACTTTTAGTCTGTGTATGTCTTTCGGTTTAAAGTGAGTCTCTTGAAGGCAGCATATAGATGGGTCTTGTTTTTTTATCCATTCAGTGACTCTAAGTCTTTTGATTGGTGCATTCAGGCCATTTACATTTAGGGTGATTATCGATAGGTATGTACTTATTGGTATTGCAGGCTTTAGATTCATGGTTACCAAAGGTTCAAGGTTAACTTCCTTACTATCTAAGAATCTAAGAATCTAACTTAACTCACTTAATATGCTATTACAAAAACAATCTAAAGGTTCTTTTTTTTTTTCTCCTCCTTTTTCTTCCTCCTGCTTTCTTTATATATTAGGTATCATATTCTGTACTCTTTGTCTATCCCTTGATTGACTTTGGTGATAGTTAATTTAATTTTGCATTTGCCTAGTAATTAGCTGTTCTATTTTCTTTATTGTGGTTTTATTACCTCTGGTGACAGCTATTAAAATTTAGAAATACTTCCATCTATAGCAGTCCCTCCAAAATACAAGGTAGAGTTGGTTTATGGGAGATAAATTCTCTCAGCTTTTGCTTATCTGTAAATTCTTTAATCCCTCCTTCAAATTTAAATGATAATCTTGCCAGATAAAGTAATCTTGGTTCAAGGCCCTTCTGCTTCATTGAATTAAATACATCATAGCATTCCGGTCTGGCCTGTAAGGTTTCTGCTGAGAAGTTCGATGATAGCCTTATGGGCTTTCCTTTGATGTGATCTTATTTCTCTCTGGCTTCTTTTCATTGTCTGTCCTTATCCTTAATCTTTCCATTTTATTTACTGTATGTCTTGGTATGGTCTTCCTTGGATGGCTTGTGTTGGGAGATCTGTGCCTCTCCATGACCTGAGAGACAATCTTCTTCCCCAGATTGCAGTAGTTTTCAGCAATTACCTCCTCAAAGACACTTTCTATCTCCTTTTCTCTCTGTTCTTCTTCTGGTACCCCTATAATGTGAATATTGCCCTGTTTGGATTGGTCACACTCTTCTCTCAATATTCTTTCATTCTTAGAGATCCTTTTTTCTCTCTGTGCCTCAGCTTCTTTGTATTCCTCCTGTCTAGTTTGTATTTTTTTATCGTCTCCTCCACCATATTTAACTGCTTTTAATACCCTCCATTGTGCTCTTCAATGTTTGGATCTCTGACCAGAATTCTATCCTGACTTCTTGAATATATTTCCATACCTGCATGATCATGTTAATGATTTTTATTTTGAACTCCCTTTCAGGAAGATTCATGATGTAGATATCATTTAAATCTTTTCAGGAGGTTTATTAATAATTTTTCTTTGAACCAGGTTCCTTGGCGTTTCATATTTGTATATGGCACCCTCTACTGCCCAGAAGCTCTACTCTCTGGAGCTGCTTAGCCCCTGAAGCAATGTCGTGGAATGACAGGGAGTGTTATTGTTGCCTGGGGGGAGGAAAGAACTGTTTCCTGCTTCCCAGCTGCTATGCCTGTCTCCACTGCCGGAACCAGTGGGCTGAGCATGCAGGTATAAGCCTCTATGCTTTGCGTTTGTAGTTGCTGTAGACAGATATTCCCTCTGGCTGGCCTAACACCACGGTAGGGTTTGCCAGTTTGTAAGCTAGGTGGGGCTGGCCGGGAGTAAGGCACAATAGGCCGCGTATCACGAAGGGGGTCCTTGGAGCTGTGTAGCCAGCCCGGGAGCTGGAGCACCTGAAGACCATGAAAGCTCCCAACCTGCTGGGCAGAGTGCACCCAGACAATTTTGTCTACCTCTCCTTTCTCCTGAGCAGTAAGCTCTGTGCAATCCTTCCCCATTTAGCAGGCCTCTTGCTAAGGGCTTCCTTGTTAGGAAGACTTTCAGTCTGCCCACCTTTCTTTTGTCCCAGAGCAGCCGGATATGCATCCCTGCTTTCCACACGTGACTGGAATCTCAGGGTCTCCAGGAATTCTGCCTGTCTTAGCTTTCCAACCCCCTACTCATGAAAGTATCATGCAAGCACCATGAAATGTAGGTTTGTGTTCCCAGAGCATCTCTCTGGAGTTAGGTATTCAGCAGTCCCTTTTTTCCACTCCCTCCCTGCTCCATTTCTCTTCCTCCTGCTGGTGAGCTGGGGTGGGGGAAGGGCATGGGTCCCTCCAGGCCACAGCTTTGGTATTTTACCCTGTTCCATGAGGTCTGCTCTTTTCTCCAGGTGTATGCATTCTGGCATGGTCCTCTTTCCTGTTGCTCTTTCAGGAGTAGTTGTATTAATTATATTTTGGTATTATATGAGGTTTTAGGAGGATACCTCTGTCTCACCTCTCATGCTGCCATCTTTAATCCTTGTTCTTGCTTCTTGAAGTAGGCATGTAGTGCTATGTACTTCTCTCTTAGAACCACTTTTGTGGCATCTCAATAGTTTGAACTGGTGCATTTTTCTCTTCATTTGTCTGTATCTATTGCTTTATTTCTACTTTTATTTTTTTCGATGATCCATTGATTATTTAGAATCATGTTTTTTATCCTCCTTGCTTTTGTCAGTTTGTTTTCTTTTGTTTTGTTTCCTTCATGTAATTTATTTCTAGTTTAACACCACTGTCATCTGAGAAGTTGCTTGGTACATTTTCAGTCTTTCTGAAATAATTGAATCTCTTTTTGTGGCCTAGTATGTGATCTATTCTGGAGAACATTCCATGTGCACTTAAGAAAAATGTGTATCTTGCTGCTTTTGGGTAGAATGTTCTGTGGCTATCCATTAAGTCCATATGATCTAATGAGCTGTTCAGTGCCTCTGTTTCCATATTTGTTTTCTGTCTCATCAATCTGTTCATTGATGTGAGTGGTTGTTAAAGCCTCTAAAATGAACGAGTTGCAATCTTTTTCCCTATTTTAATTCTTTTAGCATTTATTTTACATATTTAGGTGTTCCTATGTTAGGTGCATAGATACGGTTATATCCTCTTGTTGGACTTAGCCCTTTATCGTTATGTTATATCCTTCTTTGACTCTTTTTATTTTCTTTGTTTTGAACTCTATTTTGTCTGATGTAAGTACTGCTATTCCAGATTTTTTTCTCCCTATTGTTTGAATAAAATATCTTCTTGTATCCCTTCACTTTTAGTCTGTGTAGTCTTTGCGCCTGAAATGAGTTTTTGTAGGCGGCTTATACGTGGGTCTTGTTCCTTTTCCATTCCACCACTGTATGTCTTTTGGCTGGTGCATTCAGTCCATTTACATGTAAGGTAATTATTGATAGCTACATACTTACTGCCATTTTATTAATTGTTTTCTGTCTGTTTTTGTAGCTCCTCTCTGTTCCTTTCTTCCTCTCTTATAGTCTTGCTATTTGATAGTTTTCTTTAGTTTTATGATTCGGTTTCTTTTTAAATATTTTGTATATCTATTACAGGCTTTAGGTTTGTGGTTACCATAAAGTTTATCACCAGTTTCCTAAATATGTAACACTCTGTATTATGTTGATGGTCAATCTATTTCAAACAGTCTAGAAGTACTCTTTTTTACTATTCTTCCTTCTCCACTGTTTATGTATTAGATGTCATAATCTGCATTTTTTGTGAATCCCTTTACTGATTTTGTTTATAATTGCTTTTATTACTTTTCTTTTTAACTACATACTTGTTTGTTCGGTAGTTGGCCTACTACCTTTACTGTTGGTTTATTTTCACTCATAAGTAATATTTGGGCTTAAGAACATTTCCATCTACAGAAGTCCCTTTAGCATATGCTGTAAGGTCAGTTTATTGGTTTTGAGTTCATTCAGCTTTCATTTATCTGGGAAACATTTAATCTCTCCTTCAATCTTGAATGATAACCTTGCTGGGTAGAAGATTCTTGGTTGAAGGTCCTTTTTTTCAATACCTGAAATATTGCATACCACTCTGTTCTGGCCTGTGAAGTTCCCCATGTAAGAATTTTTTGCCTCTCTCTGTTTTTATTACCCCCCTTTGTCCTTAATTTTTGTCTATGTATCTATGTAATTATTGTATGTCTTGGTGTTTTCGTTTTGGGGTTCTTTTTGTTAGGGGCTACCTGAATTTCCAGAACCTAGGTTTCTATTTTCTTCCCCATATTGGGGAAGTTTTTAACAATTATTTCTTCAAAGATGCTTTCTACTCCTTTTTCCCTCTCTTCTCCTTCTAGGAAATATAGTAATTTTAAACTGGTGAAACCTGGCAGAACATCACCTAAACTAACTTAACTTATATATAGCTACACCATATTAGGGGAACATCACATATTTTTCTTGTTACTGCTGATGATTAACTTTGATCATTTAGTTTAGCTGCTCAGTCAGTTCATCAAGCCAGGAATCAGGGCCTTATCTTGATTAAGAAGTGTTCTTGTTTCCTTTGACTTTTATATGTAATAGTTTTCTCATTACATCCAAATTTATCTACCTAATTCTCACTAATCTTTTAGAACTTGGTATAGTATAATTTCTTCAATGAAGCTGTCATTTCCTACAACTTCCTAATTTATTAAGCCATACCCTTCCCCATCACAAGGTACTGTAATGCCATATACCTTTCTGTGATGACATTTAACAGGCTTATAATTACTCATTTTAAATTCAGTTTTGCCTTCTTCAGTGTATATCTTAAAGATAGACGTTTTATTTGATTTATCCATGATTATATTTTAATTCATTGCATAATGTAAATGCTTTCTATTTTCTTCAACTGATACATGAAAAAATTAAGTGAATCTAGTTAGAAAACAAAGGTGTTTTTTTTAATTCATTGTGCAAGACTTAAGTTACGTGTAGAGTTGTAGGACTAAATAATCTTTTTCAGGAATTATCAGTTTTTTCTAAAATAACTTTTAATGGTTCACTTAGTTTTTAAATATGAGGCATATGTTCATACTTGTCCAAGGGAAAGAGTTTAAACAACACTTATGTACTCTGCATGTGTCTCTTTGCCCCTAGGTGAGAGAATGTGATATATGTGTGGTTTGGGCTGTGTGTGATAGAGTAACAGAGAGACAGACAAGAGACAGAAAGAAATATATGTGTGGTTTTTGGTTATGTGTGATAAAGTGACAGAGAGGGGACAGATTTTGTGTGTGTGTGTATGTGTGTGTGTGTGTGTGTGTGTCTGTGTTGTCTAAGAAAAATCTGCCTATCCAGATGTAAATTTTAGGCTAGTGAAGCAATATATTATGTCCAAGTATACCTAGAGTTTTCTGGGAGAGGATGGACTAAAAATGTACACATTTTTCATGATGTTACTTAAAATTAAAGAAATCTGGTCCAAGAGGAACTGATCTTAATCTGATGGCAAGAAATGATGTCATTGCTCCAAATGGGATCTCATCATCAGAGTTACCTGGCCTTTAATGTGTGTCTAATAATATAGCCTTTGATTTTGTGTGAAATACCTAATTCCTGCAAAATGTGTTATTTAAATTAGGCATATCTGGACTCAGCTGGCATACCATGGTGTGTGTGTGCAATAATGAATAGGAAAATGGCTATAAAATACCAAAAATAAAAACAAAAATGCAATCTGGGAGATCAACCCAAGAAACTATTATGGCTTTGGCCAAAGCATGACTTAGACAAAAAGTCTTAATCTGTGAACTATTATGACATCAAATTTATCTATAGTGCCAACAGATTAGTCTTATATCCTTTTTTTTTCTATTTTACAGAAAGAGGAATTGGCTCTTTACAGGGGAACAAGATTTCATAGAAATCTGGGGAGGCCAGGAAGAAATATTTGATTTTTTACTCATAATAACAGGAAAAATTTGAAAGACTAAGTCATAAACAATATATAAAAATATACTTGAATGTAATATGGCAGAATATCAAATGCTTTATCAATCCGTTTGATAAAAGCTAAGCAATTATTGATTTTCTATTACTGCATAACAAATTATGATAATCTCAGTGGCTTAACACAACATTCTCATATTAGCTCATAGTCTGTAGATCAGTAGCCTATAATGGTGTGTCTCAATTCTCTATTCAGGCTAAATTAAGGCATGAAATAGTTGTCTGTTCTGCAGTTCAGGATCCTCTTCCAAGCTCATTCCTATTATTGGAAGGATTCATTTCCTTAGAGTTGAGGAGTTAATTTCTCTTTTCTTCCAGGTTGTCAGCTGATGACTACTCTCAGCATCTAGAGGCCACTCATGTCCTATAGCTTTCTTCATCTCAGCAAGAGGGAAACTTCATCACTTTAAATTCAGCTCATTGATTGAATCTTTCAGACATTTTCTGCTGCAACCAGCTAAGTAAAACTCTGCTTTGAAAGGGCACATATGATTAAATTATGCCTACCCAGATAATATCTCTGTCTTAAAGTCAACTAAATAGTAACCTGAAGCACATCTATAAAATTTCTATTGTAATATATTCATGGTCATGGCAGTAGCAATAGCAGGCAGCAGTCATAGGGACCACCGTAGAGTTCTGCCTATCACAGAAAGCAAACTGCCTAAAAGGAAAAGCATAATGTTTTAATTCTATTCAGTGTATTATAGTGATTTCTGAATACTGATGAGGAATATTATGCTTAAGAAGAACAACAGTTTGTGTTTGAATATGTGACAATTAATTACAATAAATTATGATTAGCAAAGACCTCAAAACCATCATAAAACACTATAATAATGTAAAAGTAGTTATGTCAATTTGTAGCCTATCTACTAATCTCAATGTATCTCACCTAGAATTCAAGTAATGAAAATTTGTACAGAGTAGTTATGTTAATCCAGTGTTCTGTACATCAGACAGGTACACTTATATCACATTAGTCAACTTGCATGCGGAAACAGATGCAGAAAGACAAATCATAAAAAGCTCTTGTGCCTTGTGATAAAATTTCCTACTTAGCTACAATATTCATATTTATGGAAGGCAGCATTTACAATTTAAGAAAAGGGAAATTGGGAAATAAATCCACTTGTGTATTTCAAAGTAAAATGTATTATTAATTTTATTACATAAGTAGATCCATTTGCTTGAAGGAAAAATTTTCTCTCTTTGGAGTTACATTTTTTTAATTTACCCTTAAGGGACAAACATTAAAAACAATTATACTTGTAAATATACATTAAAACTGAATCAAAACAGAGTAAGTGTAGAAGTTAAGTAAGCTTCATATTTACTTAGGAAAAGGAAAACTATTTCATTAAATAGGAAATTTTTTCTGACAAAAAAATAATAAATGTTGATACTGGGTTTGTTTGAGCTAGTTTTTTTTTTCTGTTTTTAAATGCCTTTACTGAGAAATAATTTCTTCACTGAAACACACTCATATTAATATTCCATTTGCTTTTTTAGGATTAACTTGGAGCTTTGTCATATATTCTATGAATATGTTTTATTTTTTTCCATTTCTTCTCATGTTCTTTTTAAAGAAAAATTAGTGTCACTTGCCTATACATTATAGGGTACATCTTCTGGTGGAAATATAAATACAATAAATGATGAGTAAATTCAATATAAAAATGCAAATATATCAGATTTTTAGTTAAAATTACATAGGGGCAATTAATAGTAATGTATATATTTTTTTGCATGACCAATGAAAATGTAAATTGTAATAAAAGTATAATAGTCATCCAGGCTCATTCATATCTATCTACATATATTTACACTAAATACATAACATTATACTTAAATAGCCCAGTTATTCAAAGTACATGATTTATTTAGCAAATTTAAAATTTTCATTCTATAAACATTTTAGAAAATACTCAGATTTGTACAAACTTTCACAGCAGGACTATCTCATGTCTCATTTTCCTAGTAAGTATAATATTTTATTTGGATTGAAAGTAATCACTTTTCAAGTTACATATACATAGATATATATGACTTCTGACAAGATTCCAAAGAGAAATGAAGACTTGTATTTTTATTAGTTAGAAGACCTTCAGTCTCTGCTGCATGAAATCCACTCAGTTGCCCTTGTGAAGTCCAACCACCACTTCCTCCTTAGTAATCACTCCTTTCATCTTAAATATATATTTTATAAAACCATCCTAATATTTTGAGGCCTAATATTGATTATTATGGCTTCTTCTTCCAAAGTCAAAAAGCTGTTCTTGAAGATAAAATGAAGGCTTACTGGACTGACATTAGCAAAATGTTAGAATAGGCAGCTCCAAACTCACGCCTCTATAGACACAATGAAAAAAAAAGAGACCATCAGAACCAACACTGTCATAACTCCAGAAAGTAGTAAAAGATTTATAGCAACTAAGAAAATGCCAAATCAAGAGAAAGGCAACTTGGAAATAATAGAAAATATTTTTGCTATTTGTAATTGATGTTGACTTACTCTTTCTCAATTGCAGTGGCAATGTTGAAGTGACAGAAGCCTGTGTTCCCAGTGTAGGACTCTGGTTCCTGGTTTTGGAGATACCAGAACATACTTATTTGCAAATTAGTACATAAGACTGTTCTAACTACTCTAGAGGACCCCTGCTGAACTGAGACAAGGCCCTCATTTCTGATTGCCTCACTCAGGCTGGAAAAGTAGCAGACATTGCTCAGAAATGCCTCAGGTGCACTAGCAACCCACAGATGTCTGAGAGAAAAGACGACGGTCAGGCATAAACTACCAAGAGTCAAGGAAGAAAAGCTGGAGGAAATTCTTTGAAAATTAGGACGTACCCTATGCATACAGAGGAATTTAGAAAGATGTGTTCATGCCCAGGACAAGACACTTGCCCAGCAAAGGCCTCATAAGAACCTTAGCTGACACTTTATCTTGACCCCTGTGTTCTTTGCAAGCCTAGAGAACCTCAGCACTGACCCAATCTGCAAAAACAAGCAGAGGCATTTGGTTTCTTTGTTTTCTTTTTACATGTTTGTTTCTTTCTTTAAAGAGTTCCTTGCATCCAAGAAAAATTGTCAAAACATGAGCTTAAGGAACAGTGACTTCAGTGACACACAGACAAAAAAAAAATACAGTCTCTACAAAAATAGCTTGAAAAGGTCACTAAACCTTCGATATTTAATAACAGCAGACTTAGGGGAAGGGAAGATTATGATTTCCAGACTTACTACATTACGTTAAAATGTGCATCTTTCATCAATAACAACCAAAAAATCATGGACATAAGAAGTAACAGGAAAGTTGAATCATTCAAAGAAAAATAAAATGATAGAAACCATTCCTGAGGAAGACCAGACATCCAACTTATCAGACCAAAAGTTAAAGGCTACTGTCTTGAAAATGCTCAGAGTAGTAAAGAAAAATATGGAATTGGGGCAAAAGGAAATGAGCAAAATGATATATGAGGAAAATTAGAATATCAATAAAGATAAATTATGAAAATGAACCAAGAAGAAATTCTGGACCTGAAAAATACGATAACTGAATAGAAAAAAATTGACTAGAACATTTTAACATCAGATTTGAACAAGCAAAGAAAAAAACAGCAATCTTGAGACAGGATATTTGAAATTATCATGTCATAAGAGCAGAAAGTAAAAAAGAATGAGGGAACAAAAGAACTAAAAGACCTGTGGAACACCATCAAGTTTACCAATGTATGTATTATTTGAATCCCAGAAATAGGTGAGAGCATGAGAAAGAAAGAAAGAGAGGGAGCAAGAGAGAAATTAAGGTTTGAATGAATAGTGGCCAAATCTTTACAAATTAGATATATGACACAAATCTACAAACACAAGAGGCTCAAAAAAACCTGTATTGGATAAACTTGGACTCATTCAAAGGCACATTATAATCAAACTACTGAAAGTAAAAAAATGGAGAATTTTGAAATCAGCAAAAGTGACTCATCACTTACAAGGGACCCTCAGTAAGATTAACAGTGGATTTCTCATCTGAAACTATGAAGTCCATAAAACAGTGGGATAACATACATAAAAGGGTAAAAGAAAAAAAAACTTTCAACCAAGAATTCTGTATGACAAACTGTCCTTCATAAATAAGAGAAAAAGTTGAGACATTCAGATAACATAAGCTGAGGGAGTTTATTATCACTATACTTGCCCAAGAGAAATGCAAAATGGAGCTTTTCAGGTTGAAATAAAAGAATAGTAAATATTAAATCAAAGTCATATGAAGAAATAAAAGTATCCTGTAAGGTAACTGCATGGTCAAATATAAAAGTCTGCATTATTGCAATTCTGGTTTGTAACTCCTTGCCTTTTTTCCTACCTGATTTAGACAGGTACAATGAAAATAATTATAAGTATATGTTTTGGGGCACACAGTGCATAAAGATGTGATTTGTGAAACCAATAACATAGGAACACAGATTTGTATAAGATTAGAGCCTTTTTATGCTATTGAAGTGAGGCTTATATTAATTCAAATTTAATTCTTAGAAATTTAGGATGTTAAATATAACCTAATTGGTAAGAACAAAGAAAACATCTAAAGAATGTACTCAAAAAGAAATGAGGAAGAATTCAGAATATCCCAATACAAATAAAACACAAATCAAGATACTAATGTAGCATGTGAGGGACAAAAAAGCCATAACACACCAAACAAAAAATTCAGAAGTTAAGTGCTTCCTCATCTATTTTTTATGTAAATAGATTCAATTCTCCAATCAGAAGCCAGCAATCACTGAATGCATTACATGAAGCAACAGCAAATATAATCCAATGATTCATTTTCTATATGAGATTCACTTTAGATCCAAAGACACAAATAGATTGATGGTGAAGGTATGGAAAAAGAATTCCATTCAAATAGTAACGAGAAGAGCATTGGGTTATTGTAGTAATATCACACAAAATAGACTTTAAGTAAAAAACTATTGCAAGAGACCAAGAAGTACATTAGGTATTGGTAAAAGGGTCAATTCATTAAAAAGCTGTAACAATTATAAACACATAAACATATATGCATCTAACAATACAGTTGCAAAATATATAAAATAAACACTGAAAAATATAAGAAGCAAATATTTATGAGAATTGAAGGGAGAAATAAACCATTATACCATTACAGTTGGAGATTTTAGTCTCCTACTTTCAACAAATGCTAGAACATCTAAACAAGAGATGACTCATTTTTATCAATTATTATACACAAAATTTTTTATCAGTAATGCAAGTTAAAGTGATGCATATGATAGACTAAAGATTGTCTGAAGTTTCTACAGTCCCTAAATTTCTGCTGATCTATACCCATGTTTTTCTTTGTCTTTCATGATTCCTTATTTGATCCTTTCAAGATGTCTATTTCATTTGCAAAACCTTGTCAGAAATTATTACTCAAAGTATACATGACAACATAAAACAATGGAATAAATAGAGACCAAATAAATAAGAAATAAGACACTTATTTTTATTTTAATCATTGCCTAAATTATTCAGAAAACTAGGATTTCAGCTTCTAAATTTGTATTTTTGTGTTTTATGGTGTACCTACAATTTATACCTTCAGTGATCATTTATATTATTTATGATTCTTTTCAATATTTTTCATATTTGTGATATTTTAGAATTTATATTTAATCGCAACAATTTATATTTAATAAACAAAAGTTGTTTATTTAGAAAGGGAATAATTCTATAATAAATATTTACTGATTATGTATTAATTTTAGTAATTGTACTGCTTATGGGAGATACAGACTGAATAAATCATAGGGCTTTCACTAAAGATTCTGAAAGTATACTAAGGAAGCTAGAGAAAAAAGTCATGCCATCACAGTTATTGTATAAGCATATTAATACAGAGATAGTTCTTAAAAGATTGACAGTAATGGGAATAGAGAAAAGTCACAACTGGAAGAAGACATGAGGTAAAAAAAAGGCTTATTTTTTCCTACATTTTGATTATTTTACTTAATGTTTAAGGTAATTAAGACATATTTCAAAGTGATAGGGTTGGGGCATTTGAAGATGGTTGCAAGAAAGGAAATTGAACAAGCTTTCAGAGAAGTGCTAATGTTTCTATAGTTTTAACAAAGTCATTAGTGTGTTGCAGAAAAAAAAAGTCAAAGATGAAAAATTAATCCTGAGGTAAAAAAAAAAAAGACTGTCACATTCTTTTTGTAAGTTTCTGTTTTCATTATTTTCTAATTAATGTGTGATTGAACTTTTGGTTTTCAGTGCCATTTATATGAAACCTAGGCATATTTTTATTTTCTTCAGATCAAATAATCCCCAGCACTCCAGTTTATGCCTAAGAGTGTTCGCAACCCAGAATATTAAAAGATTTAGGGTAGAACATGTATTTTTAAGAATGGGTGAGAAAATTCTTTCATTTGGGGTTGTGTTGGAGTAGAGATATCTGTGGAATATAAAAGTGACAACAAGTTCTGCAAAAAGTAATGCCATCCTATGCTTCTACCTAAACTTTGTATGAATGATTCAGTAGTTGATACTGGAACTTTCTCGGAACAAACATTACTCTATTATATATTGCTTTGTATTTCTCACAGCACATTTGTAATTACAGACAGATTTCTTCCCCACCTAAGTATACTTTTGTTCTGACTCATTTCACCTTCAGCTGTGAATGTCAAGGGAATGCAAACTAATTTAAATATCATCCTAAGCAAATTGTATTAGAATGATAATTCTGCTATAGAATGCAATTTACATAATAAATTATAAAATCAAATATAAATGATTATGGATTACCTACTGTTTGTGATTATTTCTGCCACTTTTCTATTAACATGGATAAAGCCAGTTTTATTTAGAATTTTTATAAGTAATCTCAAGAAATTACATTGAATTTGTGATACATTCAGATTATAAATTCCTGCAATAGTGTAATGCCATGTCCACAGGGGACAGACTGCTAAAAGTGCTTACAAATTTTGGGTGACCAAGAGAGAATTTTAGGAGAGATGTTATAAAATTTTAGGTAGAATCGCATTCCATAGATTTTCTAGTCTGGGCCCATTTAAGATAACAGGTAAATTAATGTCCAAAAAAGATAAAACAATATTCCTATTTAGTATATTTGTATTTCTGCTGGTGGCTTTAGAGATACTTGTTATACTCAACTCTCCATGCTGCCTTCCTTTCCTAATTTGAAGCAATTCTATATGTCATATAAGAATTTTCACAACTCCTACTAAAAGAAAAGCTGAGGTATAGTTCTGGTTTTATACCCAATTAGTTTATTTCCTTTCTTTATTTTTTAAAATTGGTTTATATTATTTAGCTTTTGTGTGTATTGGATTTTCTGTAAGTCATCTTACAAAACAATACACAGATACACAGAATAAGTATCTTGACAAAAGAATATTATAATCAAAAATAATAAAGCTACATTGATACAAACCAGGACCTAAGAATGTATACAAATACATATGTATTTGAAGTTCTTGTAGCAACAATAAGAATTTATAAGGCTTACTGTATGAATATTAAAGGAACACAAATGTGAGAAAGTATATTCCCTGTTCAATAACTGTTAACATAGTTTCCATAGTAGACAAGCAGCAATTACTGAGAAAGACATAATTCTATCATCCTCTCAATCTTCTAGTATCAAATCACAAAAAGAAAATACAACAAATATCCCTTTTAACTTTAAAAATGTTTCTTTATCACTTTTAGTAGACATATAAAACATCATTTCAGGGTGTGGTAATCATATATAACTTCTTAATATACATTATAACCAAATTTAACCATTGCAAAATTTTTAATAAATATTTTATATATATTAAGAGCTCCACATGATATGTTAAGACAATCTGAAGGATACTTGGTCAGATTGCACTACAATTTATTATGAAAGCAAGGCCACATTTTTGCTAATTAAATTTTGCTAAATCCCCACATTTATAATGTAGCATTTTATCCTTTGAGTAATTTCATTCATTTTAGAACACAAATAACAGGAAAGTATTTTCAAAAATATATAAACGATAAGTTCTATTAATAAAAAAGATTTATTTAGAAAATAATTTTGATAGATTTTTAAAGTTTATTTTGATATCATTAATCTACAATTGCATGTGCAATATTATGGTGATTACACTACCCCCTTCATCAGGTACCCCCCCAACCCCATTACAGTCACTGTCCATCAGCATAGTGAGATGCTACAGAGTCACTACTTGTCTTCTCTGGGTTGTACAGCCCTCCCCGTGCCCCCCTAATATTACATCTGCTAATCGTAATGCCCCTTATTCCCCCTTGTCCCTCCCTTCCCACCCATTGTCCCCAGTCCCTTTCCCTTTGGTAACCATTAGTCCGTTCTTGGGTTCTGTGAGTCTGCTGCTGTTTTGTTCCTTCAGTTTTTTTCTCAGTTCTTATACTCCACATATGAGTGAAATAATTTGGTACTTGTCTTTTTCGGCTTGGCTTATTTCACTGAGCATAATACCCTCTAGCTCCATCCATGTTGTTGCAAATGGTAGGATTTGTTTTCTTCTTATGGCTGAATAATATTCCATTGTGTATATGTACCACCTCTTCTTTATCCATTCATCTACTGATGGACACTTAGGTTGCTTCCATTTCTTGGCTATTGTAAATAGTGCTGTGATAAACATAGGGGTGCATCTGTCTTTTTCAAACTAGGCTGCTGCATTCTTAGGGTAAATTCCTAGGAGTGGAATTCCTGGGACAAATGGTATTTCTATTTTGAGTTTTTTGAGGAACCTCCATACTGCTTTCCACAATGGTTGAACTAATTTGCATTCCCACCAGCAGTGTAGGAGGGTTCCCTTTTCTCCACATCCTCACCAACATTTGTTGTTTTTTGTGTTTTGGATGTTGGCTATCCTCACTGGTGTGAAGTGGTATCTCATTGTGGTTTTAATCTGCATTTCTCTGATGATTAGTGATGTGGAGCATCTTTTCATGTGGCTGTTGGCCATCTGAATTTCTTCTTTGGAGAAGTGTCTATTCATGTCCTCTGCCCACTTATCAGTTGGACTATTTGCTTTTTGTTTGTTGAGGTGTGTGAGTTCTTTATATATTTTGGATGTCAACCCCTTATCGGATACGTCATTTATGAATATATCCTCCCATACTGTAGGGTGTCTTTTTGTTCCACTGATGGTGTCCTTTGCTATGTAGAAGCTTTGCAGCTTGATATAGTCCCACTTGTTCATTTTTGCTTTTGCTTCCCTTGCCCGGGGAGATATGTTCATGAAGAAGTCGCTCATGTTTATGTCCAAGAGATTTTTTGCCTATGTTTTTTTCTAAGAGTTTTATGGTTTCATGACTTACATTCAGGTCTTTGATCAACCTTGAGTTTACCTTTGTGTATGGGGTTAAACAGTAGTCCAGTTTCATTCTCTTACATGTAGCTGTCCAGTTTTTCCAACACCAGCTGCTGAAGAGGCCCTCATCTCCCCAATGTATATCCAAGGCTCCTTTATCAAATATTAATTGACTGTATATGTTTGGGTTGATGTTTGGATTTTCTATTCTATTCCACTGGTCTGTGGGTCTGTTTTTGTGCCAATAACAAATTGTCTTGATTACTGTGGCTTTGTAGTAGGGCTTGAAGTCAGGGAGCGTAATTCCCCCTGTTTTATTCCTCCTTCTCAGGATTGCTTTGGCTATTCGGGGTCTTTTGTGGTTCCATATGAATTTTAGAATGATTTGTTCCAGTTCATTGAAGAATGCTGTTGGTATTTTGATTGGGATTGCCTTGAATATATTACTTTAGGTAGTATAGCCATTTTGACAATATTTATTCTTCCTAGCCAAGAGCATGGGATGAATTTCCACTTGTTAGTGTGATAGATTGTTTTTTAATTGTGTCTTACGTGGTGGTATATAGAAAAACTAATCTAAAAAATACATAGAAAAGGGTGGGACTACAAATGAATCAAGTTTTTCCGTTCTTCAGCTTTTTTATTCCTTTGTAGTATTTCTCTCCTGTGAAAAATGGAAATAGGAACTACGATAGGCTAACTAAATTTTCTCAGTCTCAAGAGACCTCAGTAGTAAAATAGGGTTATTTCTGGAGACCAGGGACAAACGTTAGAAAACATTACTAAATATCCTCTGTTTTAGTAACTACTTCATGGATGTTTGGTTCAAACTAAACATAGTTGAAGTCTTTGTACTTTCATTATGAGCTTTGTAATCTAGGCAATTGGCCTAAACTCGCAAAGGTTCTGTTTACTCATCAGATTGTTAGAAGGATATTCTCTTCATATGATCATTAGCAACAATCAATTCAAATATAAGTCTCAAGCACTTGGCTTGTGCATGCCACATACGAAATGCCAAATTTAAAAATAATAAAATTGGTATGTTCTCAATTCTTCTACAATAGGATATGTATGAGTGTGGAATACAGGAAGGAAAACTGAAAATGATAATCATGATAGAATGTCAGGCCAGCTTAGTAGTGACTATAATATAACAAAGACAGTTATGTAATGCAATACGATACCCTTTAACCAACCCCTCATTTCCCCCAACCCTAGCCCCTGGCAATGACAGTTTGAATCTCTGCTTCTGTAGGTTTGACATTTTGGATTCCACATAAAAGTAAGATGATACAGTATTTGTCTTTCTCTGTATGATTTATTTCACTTAATATAACAGCCTCGGGATCCATCCGTGTTGTCACATATGGAAAGATTTCCTTCCTTTATTATAGCTGAATAATATTCCATTATATATATAGCTATATCTACACATTTCTTTATCCATTCATCCACTGATGGACACTTAGGTTGCTTCCATATTTTGGCTACTGTGAAAAATGCTTCACTGGACATGGGAGTGCAGATAAGTCTTTGAGAGAGTGATTTCATTTCCTTTGGCTCTGTACCCCTTTCTCTTTTTCCTGGTAAGTCTTGCTAAAAGTTTGTCAATTTTTGTCTACGTTTTCAAGAAAATATCTCCTGGTGTCGATCTTTCCTAGAGCAGAGGGGCTAGCCCAAGTGTGCACACAGTGGCTGCAGTCAGTCCCAGAGTCTAGGCTAGTGTCTTGCACTCGTGCAGCTGCAGAGGTGGGGCTGGTTGCCAGTATAGATCCTGGTTCTAGTCCAGGGCAATGGGGCTGGGGGGTTGAGGAAGGAGCAGGGAGGGACTCAGGCAGCCAGTGTCTGTGAACAGGCAAAGCACTGTCTTTGGTGGGGGATACCTCAATAGTGGAATCAGGATGGGGTTCACAACAGTTGTACTAGTACTTATTTTGTTCAATAGTAGAAGCTGCTGGGATCCTGGAGAGTGGGCTCCGGGGAACCACAGTCACATCCTCCGGGTGGCTGCACAGGTGGTCCCTGCTCTTCTTCCTTGCTCTTAGCTGCCTCTATTTGTCTTAGCTTTGTCAATCTCTGGGCAGAGTGAAACCAAAGTGGGTCCTTTGCATAGCACCTTGAAAAGCTAGGAAAGCTGATGCCCCCCTTTGCTCTCTCTTTCCTAGCAAGGAGAGCTCTCTCCAGCCATTAATGTCCTCTTGGTGCTGCACAGTGTCAGCCTAAGAGATGGGAAGAAGAGGCAAAGTGAAACTGTTCTTCTTTTTTTGCAGTTATTTTCAAAGTTTTTGTTCTGTTCTTTGGCTGAAGTTTATTAAGTGGACTCCCGAGCTCTCCCAGAGCTATTTTTGTTCTTGGGTAGCTGCCTAATTATTGATTTTTGTTGGGGGAAAAGAGGCCACTAATCTGCCATGATAGTGATGTCCTCTATATCACACTTGTAATTTTTTTTGCAATTATAAGTATGAAATAATAATCCATCGTGGGGTTGTATAATTGACATTTTCCCAGAAGCATTATATACTTATGGAAAGCACAAAAATCAAAAGCATGCACGTAAATAATTCTAATAAAGTGAACACACACAGGACATCAGCAACAATGTTAATAAACAGAATAACAAACTTCCAAAAGTTCTCTTATACCTGCTTTATCTTAGAACATTTCAGCCAGGAAAAACATCTCTCCTAACTTCTAACACAGTAGAGTAATGTTGCTAGTATATTCTAACTTTATATAAATGGGAGGATATAGTTTGTACTCTTTCGTGTCTACCTTATTTCATTCAATATTATGATTGTGATGAATGTAAATCAATTAACTTCTCTGATTTTCTTCTTTTGTTCTTTCTCTCTCTTTTTTTTTTCTCTGTTGCTCCAGAGGGCCTCAGCATCCTTGGTGGTTTTTTAAATCCCCATATATAAAATAGGTTACATTTTTAATACTAGCTCATCACTGAATCCCCAATTTTCACATGTTTCTTTTTAACTTTTTACCAACTTATTCAACAAGAATCTAATTTTTAATTTTCTCCCATCTACTCTTTATTTTCCCCTTTGGTGGGACAACCCATTACTTATATAATGTATCTACACTACATAAGGTAGATGTAGATTTTTTTCCAAAATATGATACCCTCTTGTTAATTCTCCATGCTTCATCTAGAAACATCTCTTGACTACCTTAGAGACCTCTAACCTGCCTCATGAATTCATTGCTCTAAATGGTTTATGCCTGCTGCTTTCTACCAATTTTCAATTGCTGTGCTATCGCCTCTAAATTTAAAATGTTATGTTTTTGTTTGTTGTTCATTTGGCAGCCTCTGAGATGAATGTTCGATTATCTTGATTCTAATGTATATCAGGTTTTTCTGCAATACCTATGATAAATTTTTGACAATGGCAAAGGGTCTTGTGCCTCTGAGTAGGTACCTAAATAACTTCAGATGCATCGGTTGCTGACTGATTTAATGGCCTCTTAAATTATAATTGTATACTGCCCTTGAGACAACTGCTGATCTATTTCTCATGTACTGTACTGCTATTACTGTTCTTCCTTTAATGATGCTGTGAAGGGGATTCTTTCTGATCACACTTACACATTGTTCTCTATAGTATCTATATGGCTTTGACTTGAGACAGTGCAGTGCTTGGCACATGCGGCAGTCTATGGTTCTGCTCCTTACCATCTCACATCTAGGTTCCAATAATCCCACTAGGCCTGGTTCCAAGAACTAAATCCCATGGTGGTCCAGAAATAAAGAATCACCTGTCTCTGCAGTTTCAATAACAACTTTAAGACCAAAACCCAAAGAAGGTCAGAATGTCAGCAGTGCGCACTGAGGAAATAAGTTAGAGAAGGCTAACAAGCTGTTATGGGGAATGTATGGCACTTAGGTTTATTTAGTCAAGAAAGATGTCAGTGACTGATTGCCTTCATGGTCCCAGTCTCTGTCTCTCCTTAACTGTATCATTTGCCATGGGACTTTGCAGGCCATCTCACTAAAGAGAAACAGTCTCTTTTTTTACCTTTTGAATCTGAAGAATCTTAATTCAGACTTCTGACTTGCTTTGGCCAGTGTTATAAAAGTCAGTTTCCTATGAGTAGAGGCTTTTGCTTCTATTGAAGCTGTGTTATTGCCAGATAACATGCTTGGACCCACTGCTGGAGGAGAGACCCAAGGCGATATCATCCAGCCATCCAATCTGACAGCAAACTGGCTGGCTGACAGATGTGGGAGTGAGCCATGCCCTGAATAAGAAGTGCACGCCCAAACGCAGGGAAAATTTCTGTCCTGCACACTTGAGCCTGAGACAGATTCTTATTCTTTTAAGCCACTGATTTTGAGGTGGTTTGTTATGCAGTGTTTTAGTGATAATAGAAATCTGATATGGAAATCAGTGGAGTGCTGCCATATTCAAAATAAAATATATAAAAATATATATATTGCTGAGCTGAGGCTTACAAAATGATCAGCATACCCTGTGGATCCAGGAAAACCAATGAACTACTGTGGTATTAGGATATAGTAGGAAACATTTATTTGGTCTTCATCCTTGTTTCTGGCACAAGAATGTCTAAAAGCCTTGGAATTTCCTAAGTGATAGGTATGAAACATACATGTTTTGTTATATATAATAATCCCCTTTCAACCGTATCTGTGTTTATGCTAGTGAGGTGACACTTGGTGGCCCCTAGACAGCTCCAGGATGGGGGCTGGTTGCCAGAGGACTGATCATGTAATTATAGGGTTGGGACTATAAGGGGTGAGGGAAGCCTAGAGATTGAGCTAATCATCAGTGACCAGTGATTTAATTAGTCATGCCTAAGTAATTGAACTTCTATGAGAACCCTGAATGATGGGGGTTGGAGAGCTTCAGGTTGGTGTCCACATCCAGGGCTGGGGGTGTGGCGTGCCTGCAGAGGACTTGGGAGCTCTGCACCTCTTTCCACCTGCCTTTCCATATGCATCTCTTCTATTTGATGTTCCTGAGTTGTATCATTTATAATAAACCAATGCGTGTAAAATGTTTTTCTGAGTTCTGTGGGCAGTTCTAGAAGATTATCAAGCCTGAAGACAGGGTTATGGGAAACTCCCTTCTTATATAGTCAGATGGTCAGAAGTATGTGTAGCCGAGACTTGAGATTGTTGTCTGAAGTGGGAGCAGTCTTGCCAGGCTGAGCCCTTAACCTGTGGGGTCTGCACTAACACCAGATAGTGAGACAACTTGTAGGGCACCCAGTTGGTGTCTGCAGAGTGGAGCAATTGATTGGTGTGGCATAAAATATCCACATTTGGTGTCAGAACTTTGGTGTTGTAAAAGCACAGATAGTAGAACATATACTATGATGGACTATTTCCTAAAGTTACATCCTCCTATAACTTAGCAAATGAAAATTTTATATAGTAAACTTTTGGATTTGGACAAAAAGCTCCCCAGGCTAACTATTGAAAAAAGGCAGCTGATTTCTTTAAGCTGAATATTTAAGATAATACAAGGAAGATATGTGCTCAAAAGAAGAAAAAAAATTGGTGTGCAGTTTACAAGAGGGGCCAGGACTTGCTCAGTTAGAAAAACCACATTGTTTCTTACCCTGAGCTAGCACAGTACTCTCAGATAAGGTATGACCCTCAGAGTACAGGCCTTACAGCCATAGAGCTGTGAAACTTTTTGTCATGACCTTTTAAAAAATGAAGGCAGTGCCTCCTGGACACTTTGAACTCTCCCAAAAGAACTTCTAGGAAGCTTTAGTTCATAGTACACAGAGGCCTAACCTCAAAATAGTGGAAAATAAATCCAGAAATGGCAGCATAGCAGGAAAGTAATTATGAGTATGGCTTTTGTTGTGTGGGTTAGATTATAATCAGTGGGTAATAAAAGTCACCAAGTTTTTCAGGAAATAATAATGGAAAAGGTTTCTACAGCCTGACATAAAAGGGGTTGAGTCTGCCTAAATTATTACAAAACAAATCTCTGAACCTCCAAATTTTTACTAGCAAACAGGCTGAAAAAATTCTGCAGTATTTTCTAATGCCTTTTATTGAGGTGTCCAAGGAATTTACTGGAAAACAAATAACATCCAAAGAAGTGAAGTCAAGAGAAAGAGAGGAAAATGGACTGAGGAGCCCCTCTTACGGAATAGAATCAATGTCTGTTGAATGGATACTTCCCACACCCTGAGGAAGCATCTCAGACAGCACTATCCCAGGCTTTGAAAATAATTAGGGACAAGCTACCGTTCTGTTCCTTCTATTATTATTCTCTATTTAGAATGCAAGCGTTCACTGTGGTTTTTCTGCTGTCTCTCCCCATTGCATCCTTAGGGTTATGGGGTGTCTTTTTAGTTCATAATTTCCCAGATTAAGGTGAAACGCATTTGAATTTAGTGTCAGTCATGAGGTCCTGTACTTTGAGCTTGATCTGATTAAATGGAACTTTTTTGGTCTTGGCAGGGAATTAGGGCTTTTTGCAAGTAAAAAGGATGTGAATAATTGTGATCAAAGGGCAGACTGTGGTACATTAATTTAATTGATGGTTGCAATTCTTCATTTCTCCTTGTAACCATGTCCTTTGAATGTTATGTCACAGGTCACCTCACTAGAGTGGTAGAATCTAATTCTTTCCACTGTTTGGTTCTGCCTTGGCCCTTTGAACTGCTTTAGCTTATGGAATCTCTGTGCATGTGACACATGTAAAAACTTTCATTTATGTCTCTGAACCTCAGCTTTCACCATGAGAGTATCCTTAGACTAGCATGCCAGGAAGATGAAAGACACATGGTCTGATTACCCCACAGGTCCAGCTGGAAGTGAGGTTATCAACCACTATGAGACTGAACCCAACCAAGAAGTGAAGAACTGCCCACATAAGTCCAGCAGAATTCTGTGATCTATAGACTCATGAGCTAAATAAATACTTTTTAAGCCACTGAGTACTAGATGATTTATTCCACAGCGCCTTGAATAGATAACTAATACATAAGGCTTATATCAAGATAAGACATTTTGATCAGAAACCTGGACAACTGTAAGGGGACAACCAAACAGAGCATTGTGGTAAATGAAAACAGTGTCATGCACAGAGAGTGTGAACATTCTGAGAAGAAAGACTGTTGATATATGTGGAGCAGAGTGATTAAAGACAAGTGGTAAAGCAATAGATTGGTAAATCTGTCACGAACCATATCATGTGGGGTTTTTGCAAATGGGGGCAATGTGTTTCTATTCTCTTCCAAGTGTAATGGGATATTTTTGGAACATTTTAAGCAGTGTTTGATATAGTTTTAAAAAAAAGTTCTCTCTGCTTTTCTGTGGAGAATGGATTTTATGGGAGCAAGAATAAACAGGGAAAATACAGAAATTATGACACCAGTGCCCAGACAATTTTAACGGGAACTCTTCAAGATGTTCAGTTTGTGGGCATGCCTTCAGGAAAGTGGGAGAAGAAAAAATATCTCAAAAGAAAAAATGTCTCAAAAGATAATGTCTCTGGAAGATCTTAGCTATTGTATTATATTTTATTTAGATCCTCCATCTAAGGAATTGTTAACTCAAAGAGTTAATAATTGTATATTGTTTTGATTTTCTGCATGTTAACTAGATCCAAATTGTTCCCAGACATAATTTCTTGAATCATTACATTTATTTATTTATTACTGCTTATAAATATTTAACAACATTCCTTGCTTACATATCTCTTTTCTATCTATTCTATCTCTTTGCTCCCAATACAAACTTGAATAGAGTCCACAACATTGCTGACTTTATGATTGAACATTGTGTATTTTGTCATTTTCCCACTGAGTATATTTGAACTGATTTGGATCCTCCTTCATGCCATTGAATATTGTCAATAAATACTGAGTTATTGATTCCATATGACTTTATTAAATTAGTGTTAATATTAAGTAAGATTAGAATCATCATGACACAACTCAAGGACATTTTCTTCATGGTCTCTTTTGAAATAGTTACCGATCCTGGCAGCAAAATTTAACTAGAAGCTGTTTGTAGGAACTTATAAGGCTGCTGAAATGTATGGACTTTGCACATAATAGATTGCTCTGTCTATATGTCAATATTACCAATAATTAAAATTGTGTGACTGGACTTTAATTTAAAAGTTAATGAGTTCTCTTTCTTTCAGAGTGATGATCTTGACAAAACATGTATCACATATAACTTCTCACTTTTATGGACTTGTTTTTACATTTAGAAAAAAAAATCTAAACTGCCCTTACTGACCTTGAAACCCTGCTTCCTCTTACTCCTGTCTATCTCTTTAATATTTTCCCCACTCCCTCTATGAGCCAGGAAGGCATTTGCACCTGCTATTTCTTCTATTCCAAATACCCTTATGTATGACACTTTCTGAATGTGGCATTCCTTCTGTTCCTTTTTAACCGTCACCACCTTAGGGATTGAATTATCCTATGTGTTCAGGTTTTCTAAGAAACAGAGGCCAAGACAGGATTACACGTTCAGGGATTTATTAGGAAGACACCAGTGAGGGAATAAATGGAAAGGAGACTGAGGAGTTGGGAGAACAGCCCGACCCCAGTGGGGGCTCAGGTTCTGGGAGCGAGCAGAGGAAGGGTGATGGCAGGACACCCCTCAGTAGGTACTCCTCGCCTGCCCTGGCTCTTCACTTCTGCGCACATCATACTTGGCCTTTAAAGATTCAGAACTCCCCCAGTAAGATTAGCTCCATCCCCTCATGTAGCTCCCTTAGTAATACAATGCCATTTTCATATTTTTTTTCATTTGTTACAGGTTTTCCAGAAACACATGTATCATCTTTTGATGTGTCCATCATAGTTTCTATTGTGTGGTCAGTCCCATTTTTATTTCTTGATTCTCATTCAACTAGAATCAGTTGCTCATCAGTTTTTATATAACCTGAAAACTTCTGAATGTTGAGAGTAAAAAGAAAATATTCACTTTTTTAAATGCTGTTTTTTGCAATACCTCTGTCACACGTATTTCTTAACCTAGAGAAACTGTGAGACAGTCAATTCATGCTGTTTTCTGCTGCTGAGTTCATGGTAACATTCTCCCTGCCGATTCTACTCCAGTCATTTTGTCTGTAGTTTTAACACTTTAAGCCTGTTCTTAATTCAGCCATTTGCTTTTCTCTTTTCTCTGTTTGGATTTTTTTTTCTCTAACTATGTGGAGGCTCATTGCCTCAGTAAGGCTTCATGACCACCCTTTAGAAAATAACAGACTTCTTAACTTCAGTAATGTATTTTTGGTACCCTGCTTTATTTTTACCCATAAAACACATCACTTTCTTGCATCCCATATGTTTTCTTGTTCATTTGTTGTTTGTTATCCTTAAGAGAATATAAACCCCCAGAGATAGGGACTCTGGGTGTGTATATTGCTAAACTGCCAGTGTCGTAAATCTGTACATAGGATGTAAACTTCCCTTATGTTGATGAATTTAGTCCTCATTGTATGTGTCAGGGGCACAGATTTTCTGGTGTTTGGTTTGCTTGTTTACTAATTACCATGATTGTTCCATGATCATGTACCCCACTTACAAATCAAAGATCTGTGTTTTGTGTTTTTAATTTTACCCTGGGTCTTTATAGAGATGACATTTCTTCTTTCTGTGTTTATTCCTTTCTCTCCCTCTCCTTTCCATGTTCATTTCTCTTGAGCTGGGAAGAGGCCTCTGGACCCCACATAACATGGTGGCCATAGTCTCAATACCTTTTCTTTCTTACTGCCTCCAGATTTCAAAAAGTTTTAGTTTCACAGGTAGTACTCATTTAGATTTTCATAGTTAAATTGTGCCCTGTTTGAGATCTATCTTTTGTCATTTGAATCAGGGCCACATTATTACTTTCTGGGCATTGTGGCCTTTGGGCATCTCTTTCTCTTTAAAAACACAAAAAATTATAGTTTCTGATTGCATTGGTATAAAGATGGATATATTGATACTATATGTTAAAATGTAGTCTTCAACTTAAAATTTGTATCATTTTTTCCTGATTTTGAAATAATTTTTAAAACAATGTGGCCACTTAAAGTATTCTAGACCCTCAACACTTTGCATACCGAATCTAAGATATGTCAAATCTAACATAAATGTATTTTTAATTGAAACGATATGAATTCCTTCAGGCTGCCATCCTGATAAAATATTTTATAATGCTTTTATAAAAGTGAAAAATAATGTTAGTAACTGTAGATTAACATTAATTATATCATTTTAAGAAAATTTAATAATTAAATTAAATATCCTAGTAAAGCACAGCACCTTATGCCAGCCAATACTATGCAGACTCACTAATATTTTTAAACAATTTTATTTAGGTATGACTGACATATAGGAAGTTGTACTTGGTGAATTTGGAGATAAGTATACCCCCATGAAACCATCATCACAATTTTGCCATAAACATATACATCACCTCCAAAAGGTTCCTCCTACCCTCTTTATTTATTATTTTATAAAACAATTAACATAAGACTAACCTGTTAACAAATTTTTAAGTACATAATAGTTTTGTCAGTAATTTTAAATAACAGTTTTTTCATTTTCCTGTGTGATTTCAAGCTAATTAGTTGTTTCGAATGTTAGCTTCATCAATATAGTATGAATTCTATATATATTTCGGTGTTATGGATAAAATAAAAAGCAGTGCATTAGTTGTGTCATCCAATGAATCATTGTCCTTCCTAAACCTTCTTCATAACTTCTCTACCATAGCATATTTCAGTCATTATTTACAATCCAACCATCTGACTCAGCCAGAAATCTGGGAGCACATTCTTCACTCTTATATCTTGCACTTTCTGCATCTCATCACTAGGCTCGGCTTATTCTACCACCAGAACAGTTCTTAAGTCCAGACTTCCATTTCTGCTCTGCTAGATGTGTGAAACAGCCCCTTAACTGGCATCTGTACTCAGAGTCTTATTCCTTTTCAATATGCTCTTTAATTTTTAAGTAGAATGATATGTTTGTGTGTTTGTGTGTGTGTAAAATGAATAGGTGCTCTATGCATTCCTTATACATGATATGTACATATAGTTTGTATATATATAGTTATATATGTATATATATATACACACAGTGAATAGATGTTTAGTGAAATAATGCTAAAGTAGAAAATATATTTTAAAATAAGTAGAGTGCTGTACAGAAAAAATAAATTCACTTTATATGAGTTATATTTAAATAAGCATTTTGGAGCTTGAATGTTTTCCATGGTTCAATGATTATTGTTATATAGATCACCATGACTTGTTATTGTAGAACTCATATTGGTTATGAACATGTAAAATAGAGATCTTGGAATTTTCCAATAACTATTAAACCCAAATTTTTATATGAAATTCATTTTATCTATATTTTCTGCTCCTTGAAACCATGTTTTCTATCTGAATGGATGTTTACTCCCATATAAACATTTGTTTTGAATATGAACAATTAGAAGAATGATCATCATTAAATTTATTTTAGGGTTCATTATAGTTTGTAAACAGACTCCTCTAAGTACTGTAACATTTCCTACTTGCATTATGAAAGGATATGTTTATGCAATTATCTTTATCATTTCATTGAATATCATGGTTTCCTACAATATAGATCACAGCATGCATTAACTTACTGTATCATATGCTAGAGTTATAGGGATTTTATTCACTATGACAAGAAAGTGCATGGTTTACACTATCTTTGAATTTTTTCTGAATATTTAAAGCTATATTCTTTAGTTATATCTTTTTCTTGAATTTTTAAGCTATATTCTTTAAGCATAATGATAGGGAATACTAAGTATCTTATAAATTACCTCATTTGCATCCACCTGAAACTGTCAAAGACAATCTGTCTCTTTATACAAAAAGAGGAGTGATGAAATTCAAGGAAGGTTTATTTTAAGCTACAAAGGACATTGGAAGTTCATAAAATCCCTAAGACAATGTTTAAAAAAACCTACCTGTTTGACAATATTAATTATGAATTTAGACAGTTTCGAAAATAGTTAGTTGCTTATTTAACTTATTATTGTTAGATCTCAACTATAATATAATCACAATTACAATTGTGTATAAAGTGTAAAGTGTATAAAGCCTTTAATCACTAGAGTTACAATTTATTTATTTTTAAGCCTTTCAAATAGCCTTTTGGAAGCTTGCTAATTTATGACTACATCATTCATATTTTCCTACCCTGCTAGGTGACAAGACCTTAATCCCTTTTTAGATTTTCCAACCCAGATCACAAGGTGATTCCGAGTGTTTTCTCCTTCTTCTTTCTAAAAGAAAGTTGTGAGAAAGATGGCAGCATGAGAGGTGAGACAGAGGCTTCCTCCTAAAACCACATATAATACAAAAATAGAATTAATACAATTAATCCTAAAAGAGCAACAGAAACAAGGACTGTGCCAAACAGCATACACCTGGAGAAAAGAATAAACCTCACAGGACAGAGTAACATAACAAAGCCAGGCCTGGTGGGACCCAAGCCCTTCTCCCACAACAGCTCACTAGTGGTAGTAAGAGAAACAGGGTGGGAAGGGAGTGGATGCCTGGGACTGCTGAATACCTAACTCTGGAAATCTTCTCTGGGAGCACAAACCTACATTTCATGGGGTTTTCATGGTACTCTCGTGATTAGAGGGTTGGAAAGCTAAGACAGGCAGAATTCTGGGAGAGACTGAGATTCCAGCCTCTTGTGGAGAGCAGGGATCCATATCCAGCTAATCTGGAACAAAAGAAAGGTGGGCAGTCTGAGAGACTTCCCAACAGCAAGAGGGCTGCTAAAGGGGCAAGAATTGCACAGAGCTTACTGCTCAGGAGAAAGGAGAGGTAGACAAAATTGTTGGGGTGCACGCTACCCAGCAGGTTGGTAACTTTCATGATCTTCAGGAGCTCCAGCTCCCTGGCTGGCTACAGAACTCCAACGACCCCATCCATGATATGCAGCCTACTGAGACTTTCTCCAGGATTGCCACACCTGGCTCACAAACTGCCAAACAGTACCCTGGCATTAGGCCAGCCAGAGGAAAGCCTGTCTACAGCAACTACACACAAAGCACAGAGGCCTATACCTGTGTGCTTGGCCCACTGGTTCTGGCAATGGAGACAGGCATAGCACCTGGGAAGCAGGAAACAGCTCTTTCCTCCCCCCAGGAACCAATACCACTCCCCTGTGACCCCTGACATGGCTTCAGGGCCTGAGCAGCTCCAGAGAGTAGAGCTTCTGGGCACTAAAGGGTGTCATATACAAATATGAAACACCAAAGGAACCTGGATCAAAGTAAAATTACGAATACAACCCCAGAGAAAAATTCAAATGAAATTGACCTCATAAATTTGCCTGAAAGGGATTTCAAAATAAAAGTCATTAACATGCTCACAGAGATACAGAAAAATATTCAAGAACTCAAGGATAAATTCCAGTCAGAGATCCAATCATTATGGAACACAGTGTCAGAAATGAAACATACAATGGAAAGTTTTAAAAGCAGATTAGATATGGTGGAGGAGACAATAAATGAAATATAAATTAGATAAGAGGAATACAAAGAAGCTAAGGCACAGAGAGAAAAAAGTATCTCTAAGAATTAAAGAATATTGGGAGAAGAGTGTGACCAATCCAAATAGAACAATATTCACATTAGAGGGGTACCAGAAGAAGGAGAGAAAAAGGGATAGGAAGTGTCTTTGAGGAGGTAATTGCTGAAAACTTCCCCAATCTGGGGGAGGAGATAGTGTCTCAGGCCATGGAGGTGCATAGATCTCCCAACACAAGGGACCCAAGGAAGACAACACCAAGATATATAATAATTAAAATGGCAAAGATCAAGGATAAGGACAGACTATTAAAAGCAGCCAGAGAGAGAAATAAGATCACATAGAAAGGAAAGCCCATCAGGCTATCATCAGACTTCTCAGCAGAAACCTCACAGGCCAGTAGGGAGTGGCATGATGTATTTAATGCATCTGTATTATGCAATGAGGCAGAAAGGCCTCAAACCAAGAATACTTTATCTGGCAAGGTTGTCATTTAAATTTGAAGGAGGGATTAAACAATTTCCAGATAAGCAAAAGCTGAGAGAATTTACCTCCCATAAACTGTCTCTACAGTGTATTTTGGAGGGACTGCTATAGATGGAAGGGTTCCTAAGGTTTAATAGCTGTCACCAGAGGTAATAAAACCACAGTAAAGAAAGTAGAACAGTTAATTATTAAGCAAATGCAAAATTAAATCAACTATGCCCAAAGTCAATCAAGGGATAGACAAAGAATACAGAATATGATACCTAAAATATAAAAAACAGAGGAGGAAGAAAAAGGAGGAGAAAAAAAGAACTTTTAGGCTGTGTTTGTAATAGCATATTAAGTGAGTTAAGTTAGACTCTTACATAGTAAGGATATTAACCTTGAACTTTTGGTAACCATGAATCTAAAGCCTGCAATGGCAATAAGTACATTCCTATCGATAATCAACGTAAATGTAAATGGTCTGAATGCACCTATTGAAAGACATAGCATCAGGAGATTCAAGATGGTGGCATGAAAGGTGACACAGAGAATTCCTCCCAAAACCACAAATAGTACAAAAATATCGTTAATTAATATAACTAACCCTAAAACAGCTAGAAGAAAGAAGGCTGAACCAGACTGCATACAGACCTCACAAACAGAGCAGACCTCACGAAACAGGGTAACGTATGAAAGCCTGAATCTGGAGGGACCCAAGTCCTTCCCCCACCTCAGCTAACTGGCGGGAGGAAGAGAAATGGAGCAGGGAGGGGTGGAAGCTTCGGACTGCTGAGCACCTAGCCCTGAACATCTGCTTTGTGAGCAGAATTCTATATTGTGTAGTGCCCTTGGTGTTGGGGAGCTCGGACAGGCAGAGTGCTTCAGAGACTGAAATTTTGGCCTTTTGTTGAGGTGGGGATCCACACCCAGCTGCTCTGTGTCAGAGGAAAGGTGGGTGGTCTGAGAGGCGTCCTAGTAGCGAGAGTGCTGCTGAAGGGGCAGGGCTTGCATGGGGCTTGCTGTATGGGAGAAGGGAGAGCTGGACAGGGTTGTCTGGGCATGCTCTGCCCAGCTGGTTGGGAACTTTGAGGCGCTTCAGGTGCTCCATCCCCCTGGCTGCCTACTCAGCTCCAAGGCCCCCCACTGTGACACATAGCCTGCTACAACTTCCTCCTAGCCTGCCAACACTGGTTTGCAAGCTGGCAGTTACTATGCTGGTATCAGGCCAGCAAGATGGATGCCCCACCTACAACAGGTAGAGACCCAAAGCACAGAGGCTTACACGTGTGTGCTTGGTCCACTGGCTCTGACACTAGACACAGGCACTGCAGATGGGAATCAGAAAATAAACCTTTCCTACCCCCAGGCACCAGCTCCACTCCCCTACGCCCTCCAACCTCATTCTAGGTGCTGAGCAACTCCAGAGACTGAAGCTTCTTGGCAATAGAGGGCACCACACAGAAATATGAAATGTCAAAAGAACATGGTTCAGACCAAAATCTCACAAACACCAGAAAAGGGGCCAAATGAAACTGAACTCACCAATCTTCCTGAAAGAGAGTTCAAAATAAAAATTATAAACATGCTTGTGGAGGTACAGAAAAATATTCAAGAACTCAGGAACAAATTTAAGTTGGAGATTCAATCATTAAGAAATTCCATATTAGAAATGAAACATGCAATGGAGGGATTTAAAAGCAGATTTGATATAGTAGAAGAGACAGTAAATGGAATAGAAATTAGAGAAGAGGAATACAAAGAAACTGAGGCACAGAGAGAAAAAAGAATCTCTAGGAATGAAAGAATATTGAGAGAACTGTGTGACCAATCCAAACGAAACAATATTTGCATTATAGGGGTACCAGAAGAAGAAGAGAGAGAAAAAGGGATAGAAAGTGTCATTGAGGAGGTAATTGCTGAAAACTTCCCCAATCTGGGGAAGGAGATAGTCGCTCAAGTCATGGACGTGAACAGATCTCCCAACACAAGGGACCAAGAAAGACAACATCAAGACATATAATAATTAAAATTGCAAAGATCTAGGATAAAGACAGACTTTTAAAAGCAGCTAGAGAGAGAAAAAAGATCACATACAAAGGAAAACCCATGAACTCTCCTCAGACTTCTAAACCAAAACCTTACAGGCCAGAAGGGAGTGGCATGATATGTTTAATGCAAAGAATCAGAAGGGCTTTGAACCGAGAATACACTACCCAGCAACGTTTTCATTTAAATTTGAAGGAGGGATTAAACAGTTTTCAGATAAGCAAAAGCTGAGAAAATTTATCTCCCAGAAACCACTTCTGCAGTGCATTTTGGAGGGACTCCTGTAGATTGAAGTATTCCTAAGGCTAAATAGATGTCACCCAAGGGCTAGACAAAGAGTACAGAATATGATTCATAACATATAAGGAATGGAGGAGGAAGAAAAAGGAAGAAAAGAAAAGAAGCCTTAGGTTGTGTTTTTAATACATGTGAAGTGAGTTAAATTAGACTGTTAGATAGTAAGGGAATTACCCTTGAACCTTTGGTATCCAAGAATTTAAAGCCTGCAATGGCAATAAGTACATACCTATCAATAATCACCCTAAATATAAATGGTCTGAATGCACCAATCAAAAGACATAGAGTTACTGAATGGATAAAGAAACAGGGCTCATCTATATGCTGCCTACAAGAGACTCACTTCAAACCCAAAGTCATACACAGACTTAAAGTAAAGGGATGGAAAAAAGGATATTTCATGCAACTAATAGTGACAAAAAAGCAGAAGTTGCAGTACTTGTACAAGACAAAATAGACTTCAAAACAAAGAAAGTCACAAGAGACAAAGTAGAACATTACATAATGATAAAAGGGTCAGTCCAACAAGAGGATATAACTATTATAAGTATCTATGCACCCAACAAAGGATCACCTACATATATGAAACAAATATTAACAGAATTAAAGGGGAAATAGAATACAATGCATTCATTTTAGGAGACTTTGACCCACAACTCACTCCAAAGGATAGATCAACCAGAGAGAAAATAAATAGAGACGGAGGCACTGAACAACATCTTACAACAGATGGACCTAAAGTACGTCTACAGAACACTCCATCCAAAAGCAAGGGGATACACATTCTTCTCAAGTGCACATGGAGCATTTTCAAGAATAGATCATATACTAGAACACAAAAAGAACATCAGTAAATTAAAAAAGATTGATATTGTACCAACCAGTTTCTCAGATAACAAAGGTACGAAACTAGAAATAAATTATGCAATGAAAATGAAAAATCCGACAAACACATGAAGGCCTCACAACATGCTCCTAAATAACCAATGAATCAATAACCAAATAAAAACAGAGATCAAGCAATATATGGAGACAAATGACCACAATAATTCAACACTGCAAAATCTGTGGGACACAGTGAAGGCCGTGCTAAGAGGGAAATATATTACAATACTGGCCTACCTCAGGAAAGAAGAACAATCCCAAATGAAAAGTCTAAACTCACAATTAATGAAACTAGAAAGGGAAAAAGATATGAGGTGCAAAGTCAGTACAATGAGAGATATATTAAAGATTAGAGCAGAAATAAATAAAATTGAGAAGAATAAAACAGTAGAATCAATGAAAGCAGGAGCTGGTTCTTCGAGAAAATAAACAAAATAGAAAAACTCTTAGCCAGACTTATCAAGAAAAAAGAGAGTCTACGCACATAAACAGAATCAGAAATGAGACAGGAAAAATCACAGACACCACAGAAATACAAAGAATTATTAGAGAATACTATGAAAAATTATATGGTATCAAACTGTATAACCTAGAAGAAATGGACAACTTTCTAGAAAAATACAACCTTCGAAAGCTGACCCAGGAAGAAACAGAAAATTTGAATAGACCAATTACCAGCAAATAAATTGAATTGGTAATCAAAAAACTACCTAAGAACAAAATGCCTGGACCAGATCGTTTCACTACTGAGATTTATCAAACATTTACTGAAGACCTAATACCCATCCTCATTAAGTTTTCCAAAAAGTAAGATAAAGGAATATTCCCAAACTCCTTCTACGAGACCAGCATCACTGTAATACCAAAACAAGGCAAAGACACCACAAAAAAAACAAAATTACAGACCAATATCCCTGATGAAACTGATGCAAAAATACTCAACAAACTATTAGCAAACTGAATTCAAAAATATATCAAAAAGATCATCCATCATGCTCAAGTGATATTCATTCCAGGCATGAAAGGATGGTACAACACTCAAAAATCCATCAACATCATCCTCTACATCAACAAAAAGAAGGACAAAAACCACATGATCATCTCCATAGATGCTGAAAAAGCATTTGGCAAAATTCAACATTCATTCATAATAAAAACCCTCAACAAAATGGGTATAGAGGGCAAGTAACTCAGCATAATAAAGGCTATATATGACAAACCCACAGCCAACATTATAGTTAACAGCTAGAAGCTGAAAGCTTTTCATTTAAGATCAAGAACAAGACAAGGATGCCCACTCTCCACACTCTTATTCAGCATAGTTCTAGAGGTCCTAGCCATGAAAATCAGAAAACACAAAGAAATAAAAGGCATCCAGATTGGCAAGGAAGAAGTCAAACTGTCTCTGTTTGCAGATGACATGATATTGTTCATAGAAAACCCTAAAGAATCCACTAAAAACTACTAGATCTAATATCTGAATTCAGCAAAGTTGTGGGATACAAAATCAACACACAGAAATCTGTTGCATTCCTATACACTAATGGTGAACAAGCAGAAAGAGAAATTAGGAAAACACTTCCATTCACAATCGCAACAAAAAGAATAAAATACCTAGGAATAAACCTAACCAAGGATGTGAAAGACCTATACCCTGAAAACTACAAGACACTCTTAAGAGAAATTAAAGAGGACACTAATAAATGGAAATTCACCCTATGCTCTGGGAATGGAAGAATTAATATAGACAAAATGGCCATCCTACCAAAAGCAATCTACAGATTTAGGGTAATCCCTATCAAAATACCAATAGCATTCTTCAATGAACTAGAGCAAATAGTTCTAAAATTCATATGGAATGACAAAAGACCCCGAATAGTCAAAGCTATCCTGAGAAGGAAGAATAAAGCTGGGGGTAATTATGCTGACTTTAAGCTCTACTACAAAGTCACAGTAATCAAGACAATTTGGTGCTGTAACAAAAACAAACCCATAGACCAGTGGAACAGACTAGAGAGCCCTGATTTTAACCCAACCATATATGGTCAATTAATATATGATAAAGGAGCCATGGGCATACAATGGGGAAATGAAAGCCTATTCAAAAACTGGTGTTGGCAAAACTGGACAGCTACATGCAAAGAATGAAACTGGATTATTGTTTATCCCCATACACAAAAGTAAACTCAAATGGATCAAAGACTTGAATGTAAGTCATGAAACCATAAAACTCTTAGAAGACAACATAGGCAAAAATCTCCTGAATATAAGCATGAGCTACTTCTTCCTGAATGCACCTCGTCGAGCAAGGGAAACAAAAGCAAAAATGAACTCATGGGACTGCATCAAACTAAAAAGTTTCTGTACAGCAAAGGACACCATCAACAGAACAAAAAGGCATCCTACAGTATGGGAGAATATATTTGTAAGTGAAATATCCGACAAGGGGTTAACATCCAAAATGTATAAAGAACACATACACCTCAACACCCCAAAAGCAAGTAGTCTGATTAAAATATGAGCAGAGTATATGAGGAGACCATCTTCCAAAGAAGAAATTCAGATTGCCAACAGACACATGAAAAGATGCTCCATATCACTAGACATCAGGGAAATGCAAATTAAAGCCACAATGAGATATCACCTAACACCAGTAAGGATGGCCACCATCCAAAAGACTAAGAACAACAAATGCTAGTGAGGGTGAGGAGAAAGGGGAACCCTCCTACACTGCTGGTGGGAATGCAAGCTAGTTCAACCATTGTGGAAAGCAATATGGAGGTTCCTCAAAAATTAAAAATAGAAATACCATTTGATCCGGAAATCCCACTCCTTGGAATCTACCCAAAGAATACAACTTCTCAGTCAGAAAGACATTTGCACCCCTATGTTTATTGCAGCACTATTTACAATAGCCGAGATATGGAAGCAACCGAAGTGTCCATCAGTAAATGAATGGATAAAGAAGAGGTGGTACATACATACAATGGAATACTTTTCAGCCATAAGAAAGAAACAAATCCTACCATTTACAACAACATGAATGGAGCTGGAGGATATTATGCTCATTGAAATAAGCCAGGTGGAGAAAGACAAGTGACAAATGATTTCCCTCATTTGTGGCATATGACAATGAAGCAAAACTGAAGGAACAAAATAGCAGCAGACTCACAGACTCCAAGAAGGAACTAGTGGTAACCAAAGCTGAGAGGTGTACAAGGTTGGGTCAGGAGGGAGGGAGATGGGGATTGAGGGGTATTATGTTTAGTACACATGGTGTGGGGGGTCACTGGGAAAACAGTGTAGCACAGAAAAGGCTAACAGTGAATCTGTGGCATCTTATTACACTGTCGGACAGTGCCTGCATTGGGGTTTGGGTGTATACTTGATAATATGGGAAAAAGTACTCACCAAATTGTTTTTTTAAGTGAAACCTTCATAAGAGTGTATATCAATAACACCTTAATAAAGTTTTGAAAAAAACAAAGATAGTTGTGAGGATGAGTTAAGAAAAAAGCGTGTTGGTCTACATCCTCTGGCTGTTTTTTTCTTCTTAATATAATTTCTTTTATTATCATTAATTTACAATTACATGTGCAATATTATGATTATTAAACTACCCCTTCATCAGGTCCCCGCACCAACCCCATTACAATCACTGTCCATCAGCATAGTGAGATGCTATAGAATCACTACTTGTCTTCTCTGAGTTGTACTGCCCTCCCCGTGCCCCCCCAACATTACATCTGCTAATCGTAATGCCCCTTTTTCCCTCTTATCCCTCCCTTCCCGCCCATTTTCCCCAGTCCCTTTCCCTTTGGTAACTATTAGTCCGTTCTTGGGTTCTGTGAGTCTGCTGCTGTTTTGTTCCTTCAGTTTTTTTCTTTGTTCTTATACTCCACATATGAGTGAAATCATTTGATACTTGTCTTTTTCGGCTTGGCTTATTTCACTGAGCATAATACCCTCTAGCTCCATCCATGTTGTTGCAAATGGTAGGATTTGTTTTCATCTTATGGCTGAATAATATTCCATTGTGTATATGTACCACATCTTCTTTATCCATTCATCTACTGATGGACACTTAGGTTGCTTCCATTTCTTGGCTATTGTAAATAGTGCTGCAATAAACATAGGGGTGCATCTGTCCTTTTCAAATTGGGCTGCTGCATTCTTAGGGTAAATTCCTAGGAGTGGAATTCCTGGGTCAAATGGTATTTCTATTTTGAGTTTTTTGAGGAACCTCCATACTGCTTTCCACAATGGTTGAACTAATTTGCAGTCCCACCAGCAGTGTAGGAGGGTTCCCTTTTCTCCACATCCTCGCCAACATTTGTTGTTGTTTGTGTTTTGGATGTTGGCCATCCTCACTGGTGTGAGGTGATATCTCATTGTGGTTTTAATCTGCATTTCTCTGATGATTAGCGATGTGGAGCATCTTTTCATGTGCCTGTTGGCCATCTGAATTTCTTCTTTAGAAAAGTGTCTATTCATGTCCTCTGCCCATTTCTTAATTGCATTATTTGCTTTCTGTTTGTTAAGGTGCATGAGTTCTTTATATATTTTGGATGTCAACCCTTTATCAGATACGTTTTTTATGAATATATTCTCCCATACTGTAGGATGTCTTTTTGTTCTACTGATGGTGTCCTTTGCTGTACAGAAGCTTTTCAGCTTGATATAGTCCCACTTGTTCATTTTGCTTTTGTTTCCCTTGCCCGGGGAGATATGTTCATGAAGAAGTTGCTCATGTTTATGTCCAAGAGATTTTTGCCTATGTTTTTTTCTAAGAGTTTTATGGTTTCATGACTTACACTCAAGTCTTTGATCCACCTTGAGTTTACCTTTGTGTATGGGGCTAGACAGTAGTACAGTTTCATTCTCTTACATGTAGCTGTCCAGTTTTTCCAACACCAGCTGCTGAAGAGGCTGTCATCTCCCCATTGTATATCCAAGGCACTTTTATCAAATATTAATTGACTGTATATGTTTGGGTTAATGTTTGGATTTTCTATTCTGTTCCACTGGTCTGTGGGTCTGTTTTTGTGCCAATACCAAATTGTCTTGATTACTGTGGCTTTGTAGTAGAGCTTGAAGTCAGGGAGTGTAATTCCCCCTGTTTTATTCCTCCTTCTCAGGATTGCTTTGGCTATTCGGGGTCTTTTGTGGTTCCATATGAATTTTAGAATTATTTGTTCCAGTTCATTGAAGAAGCTGTTGGTAGTTTGATAGGGATTGCATTGAATCTGTAGATTGCTTTAGGTAGTATAGCCATTTTGATAATATTTATTCTTCCTAGCCAAGAGCATGGGATGCATTTCCATTTGTTAGTGTCCTCTTTAATTTCTCTAAGGAGTGTCTTGTAGTTTTCAGAGTACAGGTCTTTCACTTCCTTCGTTAGGTTTATTCCTAGGTATTTCATTCTTTTTGATGCAATTGTGACTGGAATTGTTTTTCTGATTTCTCTTTCTGTTAGTTCATCATTAGTGTATAGGAAAGCAACCGATTTCTGTGTGTTAATTTTGTATCCTGCAACTTTGCTGAATTCAGATATTTGTTCTAGTAGTTTTGGAATGGAATCTTTAGGGTTTTTTATGTATAGTATCATGTCATCTGCAAATAGTGACAATTTGACTTCTTCTTTACCAACCTGGATGCCTTGTATGTCTTTGTTTTGTCTGATTGCTGTGGCTAGGACTTCCAGTACTATGTTGAATAACAGTGGAGAGAGTGGGCATCCTTGTCTTGTTCCCGATCTTAGATGAAAAGCTTTCAGTTTCTCGCCATTAAGTATGATGTTAGCTGTGTGTTTGTCATATATAGCCTTTATGATGTTGAGGTACTTGCCTCTATACCCATTTTGTTGAGAGTTTTAATCAGGAATGGATGCTGAATTTTGTCAAATGCTTTTTCAGCATCTATGGAGATGATCATGTGGTTTTTGTTCTTCTTTTTGTTGATGTGGTGGATGATGTTGATGGATTTTCGAATGTTGTACCATCCTTGCATCCCTGGGATGAATCCCACTTGATCATGGTGTATGATCCTCTTGATGTATTTTTGAATTCGATTTGCTAATATTTTGTTGAGTATTTTTGCATCTAGTTCATCAGGGATATTGGTCTGTAATTTTCTTTTTTGGTGAGGTCTTTGCCCGGTTTTGGTATTAGAGTGATGCTGGCTTCATAGAATGAGTTTGGAAGTATTCCCTCCTCTTCTATTTTTTGGAAAACTTTAAGGAGAATCGGTGTTATTTCTTCTCTTTATGTCTGGTAGAATTCAGAGGTGAATCCATCAGGCCCAGGGGTTTTGTTCTTGGGTAGTTTTTTGATTACCAATTCGATTTCGTCACTGGTGATTGGTCTGTTTAGTTTTTCTGTTTCTTGCTTGGTCAGTCTTGGAAGGTTGTATTTTTCTAAGAAGTTGTCAATTTCTTCTATGTTTTCCAGCTTGTTAGCATATAGATTCTCATAATATTCTCTTATGATTCTTTGTATTTCTGTGGGGTCCGTCGTGATTTTTCCTTTCTCATTTCTGATTGTGTTTATGTGTGTAGATTCTCTTTTTCTCTTAATGAGTCTGGCTAGGGGTTTATCTATTTTGTTTATTTTTTCAAAGAACCAGCTCTTGGTTTTATTGATTTTTTCTATTGTTTTATTCTTCTCAATTTTATTTATTTCTTCTCTAATCTTTATTATGTCCCTCCTTCTGGTGACTTTGGGCCTCATTTGTTCTTCTTTTTCCAATTTCAGTAATTGTGTCTTTAGACTATTCATTTGGGAATGTTCTTCCTTCTTTAAATAGGCCTGGATTGCAATATACTTTCCTCTTAGAACTGCCTTTGCTGCGTCCCACAGAAGTTGTGGCTTTGTGTTGTTGTTGTCATTAGTCTCCATATATTCTTTGATTTCTGTTTTGATTTGGTCGTTAACCCATTGATTAATTAGGAGAGTGTTGTTAAGTCTCCATGTATTTGTGAGCCTTTTTGATTTCTTTCTAAAATTTATTTCTAGTTTTATACCTTGGTGATCTGAGAAGTTGGTTGGTAGGATTTCAATATTTTTGAAATTCTGAGGTTCTTTTTGTGGCCTAGTATGTGGTCTATTCTGGAAAATGTTCCATGTGCACTTGAGAAGAATGTGTATCCTGTTGCTTTTGGGTGTAGAGTTCTGTAGATGTCTGTTAGGTCCATCTGTTCTAGTGTGTTGTTCAGTGCCTCTGTGTCTTTACTTATTTTCTGTCTGGTTGATCTGTCCTCTGGAGTGAGTGGTGTGTTGAAGTCTCCTAAGATGAATGCATTGCTGTCTATTTCCTCCTTTAATTCTGTTAGTATTTGTCTCACATATGCTGGCGCTCCTGTGTTGGGTGCATATATATTTATAATGGTTATATCTTCTTGTTGGACTGACCCCTTTATCATTATGTAATGTCCTTCTTTATCTTTTGCTACTTTCTTCGTTTTGAAGTCTATTTTGTCTGATACAAGTACTGCAACACCTGCTTTTTTCTCTTTGTTGTTTGCATGAAATATCTTTTTCCATCCCTTCACTTTTAGTCTGTGTATATCTTTGGATTTGAGGTGAGTTTCTTGTAGGCAGCATATAGATGGGTCTTGCTTTTTTATCCATTCTGTTACTCTGTGTCTTTTGATTGGTGCATTCAGTCCATTTACATTTAGGGTGATTATTGATAGGTATGTACTTATTGCCATTGCTGGCTTTAGATTCGTGGTTACCAAGGGTTCAAGGGTTGCTTCTTTACTATCTAACAATCTAACTTAACTTTCTTGTTAAGTTATTGTAAACACAGTCTGATGTTTCTTTATTTCTCTCCCTTCTTATTCCTCCTCCTCCATTCTTTCTATAATAGGTGTTTTATTCTTTGCCTTTAGTTAGTATTTGGATGGTCTGCTTTCTTTGCTATGATTTTTTTTTTCTCTGGTGACATCTTTTTAGCCTTAGGTGTGCTTCCATCTAGAGCAGTCCATTTAAGATATCCTGTAGTGGTGGTTTATGAGAGGCAAACTCTCTCAACTTTCGTTTATCTGGAAATTGTTTAATCCCTCCATCATATTTAAATGATAATCGTGCTGGATACAATATTCTTGGTTCGAGGCCCTTCTGTTTCATAACGTTAAATATATCATGCCATTCTCTTCTGGCCTGTAAGGTTTCTGTTGAGAAGTCTGATGATAGTCTGATGGGTTTTCCTTTGTAGGTGATCTTTTTTCTCTCTCTAGCTGCCTTTAATACCCTGTCTTTATCTTTGATCTTTGCCATCTTAATTATTATGTGTCTTGGTGTTGTCTTCCTTGGGTCCCTTGTGTTGGGAGATCTATGAGCTTCGGTGGACTGCGAGACTACTTCCTTCCCCAGCGAGGGAAAGTTTTCAGCAATTATTTCTTCAAAGACACTTTCTATCCCTTTTTCTCTCTCTTCTTCCTCTGGTACTCCTATAATGCGAATATTGTTCCGTTTGGATTGGTCACACAGTTCTCTTAATATTCTTTCATTCCTAGAAATCCTTTTATCTCTCTCTGCCTCAGCTGCTCTGTACTCCTTTTCTCTGTTTTCTATTCCATTAACAGTCTCTCGCATCTCATCCATTCTGCTGGTAAGCCCGTCGATCGCTTTTCTGATTTCCGTATTGTCTTTCCTCAGTTCCCTCACTTCCTTCCTCAGCTCTTGCACATTTCTCTGCAGGTCCATCAGCATGGTTATGACTTTTATTCTGATTTCTTTTTCAGGGAGGCTGTGCATTTCCATCCCTTCAGACTCCTTCTCTGGGGTTGTCTGGTTGATTTTGGTCTGAACCATATTCCCCTGTCTTTTCATAGCTGTATAATTGGTCACTGATAGTTGCCACGTATGTCAGCTGGGCTCTTTAAGACTTTAAAAAGAGAAGAAAAAAAAAGAAAAAAGAAGAAGGAAAGAAAGAAAAAAGAAAGAAAAGAAAAAACAAAAACAAAACACAAAACAAAACAAAAACAAAAAACAAAAAAAATGCCCACGGGATGTGAGATTTGTGAGTCCTCTAGTGAGCGCTATTGCCCCACTCTTCCACAGCTGCGTTGTGCCACTCCATAGGGCCCTTTGTCGCTCTGGCAGGGGGGTGGAGACCTGGAGTGGAGGCTGTTGATCTCAGTGAGAAGTGTTAAGTATGGCTCCGCCCCTCAGGTGCCAATATGGGCGTCTGAAACTCCCCAGGACTGCAGCCTGCTAGGATGATTGTGCTGGGGCTATCCCGGCTCCTCCGCTGGAGGCATCTCCCTGTCTCTTTAAGACCGCTGAAGAAAGCGCGCACTTTTTTTCTTTCAGGGGCCGGCTCACAAGCGCCTGGCGCGTTTCCCGCTCAGATCACCACCGCATCTGTAGCTTTCATCCGCTGCACTGTGCCAATGTGGGTCAGAAACTCCCAGCGCCAGATCACGGGCCCAGCTGCCTGCACGAGGGTCATGCTTCCACTCCCTCCCGGCTCTGACTCCTCTCCTCCCGCCGGTGCGCTGGGGTGGGGGAGGGCTCGGCCCCGCCGGGTCGTGGCTCCGTATCTTACCCACCTCTTGGGGTGCCGAGTCCTCTCGGGTGTAGCTGCACGCTGTGCGCTTTCCTGTGTATTCTCATCTCTCTTTTAGGAATAGATGTATTTTCTGTGTTTTCGTTGATAAATATAGTGTTGGGAGGAGATTTCTGCCGCCCTGCCCACACCGCCATCTTCCCGGAAGTCCTATGGCTGTTTTTATGTGAAAAAAAATTTAAATAGATGGTAAACGCTTGCTTTGTGTTATCTTACTATAATTTACATATAAAAAGTTCACTTGAATTATGTGTATAACTTGATATGCTTGACAATTCCATGAAAATCATATAAAATATTTCCATCATCCCCCAAATTTCCTCATGCTTCTTTGTAGTCAATCCCAAAAACCATGGCCCATGGAAAACTATTTTGCAATCTCCCACTATAGTTTTACATTTTATACCATTTCATAGAAGTTGCATAATGTAGTGTATGGTCTCCCTTCACTCAATAGAACTCTTTGGAAATTTATCCATGTGTTGGTTTATCATTAGCCCATTCCCCTTTTTTGCTAACTAGCCTGCTACTGTATGCTTATATTACAATCTGAATGTTATGAATGTTCTTGTATAAGTCTTTGTGTGGGCATATGTTTTCATTTCTTTTGAGTAAACACTTAGAAGTGAAATTGTTCATTCATGTGATAAGTGTAGTATTTCCCTTATAAGAAACTGCTAAACTGTCTTTAAAGTGGTTCCATTTTCACTAGTAAATGTAATTGAGTCCTAAATGTTCCACACCTTCACAACACTCAGTGTTTTCCTTTTCAACTTAAATATCTTAATGTGAGTAGAATGGTATTTCATTTTGGTTTTATTTTGCATTTTCTGAATAATTGATAATGTGGAGCATCCTTTTATATTCTTGTGCCCATCTGTATCTTCTTTTGTAAAATGTCTGTTTAAGTCTTTTGCTCACTAACAGATGGGTTGTTTATTTTCTTATTATTGAGCTGTAAGAATTCTTTATATATTCTAGACACAAGGCTTTTGTTGATTATAAATTTAAAGTATTTTTTCTCCCAGACTTTGGTTTATCTTTTTTGTTTTCTTAATTTACCTTGAAAAGCAAAAGTTTTCATTTTAAAAGTATAATTGATCCATTGTTTATTTTTATTTTTCCTCCTCCATCTCCTCCTTTCACTCTCCTTCACCCTCTCTCCTTTTTCAATGTGTGTGTATCCTGTTTAAAATTAAATTTCTGCATAACTCAAGGTCAACAAGGATTTTCTATTACGTTTCCTTATGGAAGCTTAATACTTTTAGCTCCTACAATTAGGTCTAGTATCCATTTCTACTTAACTTTGTTAATTGTCTGAGATGAGGATTGTGATTCACTTCTTTTGCAATGTGCCAGTACAATTTGTTGGAAACTTGAGGTTTGAACTATTTTCATAAATTGTCATGGCTTAGTCTAAATTATGAACCACTTGTTTTAATTGTCCACAAATTTATGTATGCTTGACTGAAATGATATTTATTATTTCCAAGCAAGATCTTTTATTTTGGGTGTTTACTTTTCATCACGAATTAATCTTATTTTGTGGTTTTAATAATTTCATAAGTGTCTATGAAAATCTTAGTTATCATTTCAATAATTTAATTTCCTATGTGATTTCTGTTTATTCAGAATTGATCTCTCTCTTCATCATGGTACACTTCTCTTTTGCGATTAACTTCCCAGAAATATTTTTGCTTTTTTTGTTGTTCTCTTCTATTAAAGAATTATTGATTAGGTCTTCTTTAAATATAGGAAACTAACTTGAGCTTCCTCTGCTATTGTATAAGCATGACTCAGATAGTCTCTCATTTCAAAAAGTGCTGAAAATAGGCCCAGGGTGTTATTTTTGCCAACTTACACACTTTGCCTTTCTACACTTAGTCAGATGGTGGAAATAGGATTCAGGTATCTTCAGATGCCAGAACGAAAGGGGCTTTTTTCTGGGTCATGGTCATTCGAGAAAAAAATAATAATCCTAGATTTTCCTAAGAAGAAGCTTTGCCTGCCTATATGTAAATTCTCAGATGCAAGTTCCCCTGCATCTCCAATTAAATTTCTGATATGTTCCTCCGTTCTGCTCTAATACCTGTCTTTTCTTATGGAAGGACTTCTTATGTCCATAACTTCTCCGTGGCAGCCTCCATCTGTGAATATCCTCGTCCATAAGGCTTCATCTGTTCCCAACCACTCTGAAACACTTTAATACACTGAATTGTGGATGGCCACCTGTCCACACCCCCAACACACAGACACCGACTCATGGATCCTGGTATATGTGTCTAAACCAGTTTATTGGGCTTTTTGGTACTTATATCTAAGTACTACTTTATCATTCATTCCCTAAGCCAACTGCAGTAGGGCATGCACTTGAAAAAATATAGCTGTCATACTAATAGGTGAAAATTTTATTATATAAAGATAGAAATGATTGATGTGGGAGAAAGGAAGACGATGATAATGATATGAATGATGGTATTTTTGGAAATTAATTTCCAAGAGGTCCTGAACTTATGAAAACAAAGTCTCGCAAACAGAAAGTAAGTGCTTATGAACTCCTAGTCACCCATTTTCTCTGATTTCTGCCTCTTTTAAAGATTTATATTAGTTTTTAAAGACTATGTCCTCTGTTACCAATGGTTTATGGATTTGAATTTCTGGGGTTTTTTTGTTTGTTTTTTTCCAAAGGAACAACAGTGGATGCTAACACACTTCTAAAAAACATTCTTGAATAAATTATTTCACTATATCTTTATAGCAGTAATTTATGACATGAACTTACATTATAACTTTATGTTTCCTTGCATAGGTAAGGAAATCTGAGTTTTAAAGGAGGTACAAGGGGACAGGCAATGTTGTAGATATTTCCAAAGCAAAAATCTCACTAGACTAAGTTCAAAATGTAAGGAAGACTTTATTCAAGGCTATTGCAATAAGGGAAAGAGATTAAAACTCAATTGGAACTCTACCCCATTGAAACAAAGGGCTAGAGAGATTTTAAAAGCTGGGATGGGGATGAAGGATTATAAACCATTTGTGTTTCTAATTGGCTTTATCCAGCAAAAATGTGAGCTTTTTTTTTTCCTTCACAACACGTAGTAGTTTACAACTTAGAGCAAGGGCCCCTCTGAATTTAGGCTCCTGTCCTCACACAGACACTTGAATTAGGGGTTCTATCTTTCTTGCTGATAATATTTTAAATGGATGACTACCAGGTTCTTGAGAAAGGTAGATATAAAATGATCAAGAGGCTTTTTAAAAGATTTACATTAAGTTTCTAAAGTAAATACTCTACGAAAATGGATGGAGGATCATCTGTAGTTAGGTTTTCTGCATTCTGTAAGAGCCAGGATGAGAGGGAGGTCAGGGGCCACAAGTCAAGAAGAAACAATGTCATACTGTGCTATTACATTAATTTAATCAAAATAAAACTGGCCATGATTAGGAAAATAGATTCATGTAACTGAATAAAGATTAATGGAAAAAAAAGAAGTAATGCTGTCTGAAGTTTAGTCAAGCTAAAGGAAACATTAAGGGCAATATACATGATCTGGCACAATGTTCACAGCAAGCTTAGAGATAGACATTTTATTTTCTTCCCAATTCTTAGATGTATCTCAGTGATTTTAAGAAATCTGGCAATATTTATAAGGCTATTCATTGTAAACTCAAGATTCAAGCTTAGTCTATTAGTTGCAAATTATTTTTTCCTAACCTGAAATTTTTGATTAATATAAAACATGCTGTCTGAATTTTTATTCTTCAATTTTCTACTTTATGTGCCATCTAAAGCTAAATGAAGAAAGAATCCAGGAAAAAAATGAGACATTAATAGACTCTAAAAAGCTGCAGAAGTTCTAAGAGAGATTTGAAAGGTTAGGGATCAGAGGCCTCATGTTTTCAAATTGCACATTATCTATGCCAAATCATTATACTAATAAGTTCCCATTGCAGAGTTCACATTTATAAAAAGAATTTTCATATTACAAATGCAGAGTCAAATTTTCCTAATGTATTTCATTTTTCGCTTTGGAAATGGCCTTAACTCATTAAGTCCATAAGAACATTGTTTCCTAAAGTTGTCTCTTTTTACATTGATAACTTCATAAAAGAAGTCTGCCAGGAAAGTTTACTCCAATATGATCCCTAAACACATATTTCCACTGTCATATTATATTCCATAGAACATGTGTTCACTTGCAGTCTAGCTTGTGCCTTCTCCATCAGTAGATGATGGATAAAGAAGTGGTACATATACACAATGGAATATTATTCAGCCATAAGAAGAAAACAAATCCTACCATTTGCAACAACATGGATGGAGCTAGAGGGTATTATGCTCAGTGAAATAAGTCAGGCAGAGAAAGACAAATACCAAATGATTTCCCTCATTTGTGGAGTATAACAATGAAGCAAAACTGCAGGAACAAAATAGTAACAGACTCACAGACTCCAAGAAGGGACTAGTGGTTACCAAAGGGGAGGGGCAGGGGAGGGCAGGTGGAGAGGGAGGGAGAAGGAGATTGTGGGGTATAATGATTGGTGCCTTCTCATGTATATTATACTGAGGTAGCAGTGGCCTCTCCAGGAATTAAATGTTCCTCTTTTGCTAACCCATACAAGATGCTAGTTCTGTTTTACCCAGTGAGACTAAATGGTTTACAGCTATTATTAATGGCTTAGCTTTACTTTGGAGCACTGTTATGTGTAAAGCTAACATGCAAAGCAAACTGAAACTTAATGTCTATGTTTGCAGAAGGATTTAGACTCAGAAATTCTCATGTCTATGACCAGTATATTTCAGCAACCCCTAAAGCACTTTGCAAGGACGTTAAGTCCGTGTAAATCAATTAGAAAATCAGCTATCTGGTGTATCTCCATGTATTTAGATCAGTAAGCTGGAGAAGAAAGATAATAATCCACATGTCTTGTATTTTACAAATAGTACAAAATAAATCTTTAACCAGGTTAGCCCTGGTCCTGCGTGATTTCCAGGTTTACCACTTCTCAAGTAATTAGAAATCCTCACAGAGGTAAAAGCCAACTTCTAATTTGAAATGTTCAAGTACAAAAACATGTATTCCTGGGCTGAATTCAATAAAGAGATAATTTATTTGAATTTCTTATGCCAGTTTTTAAAATCACCTTCCTTAAAAAATGGAAACATATGACATAAATTAATTAAGTTAGTATGTTTTCCCCTTATTTCTGGTGCACCAGATTCCCAACTTTTATTTTTCTTAAACAGGTTAGCATTGATAATTTATATTTTGGGATTTGATGATGTCAAAAATAAAGGTCTTTATTTGGAAATCTATAATATTAAGCTATTAGAAAAATTAATCTCAAAAATAATCATTCCATTTATTTCTTCTACCAATAAAATTTAAAAATTACTTAGATACCTATTCCTGTAACAACTTATTTCTGTCACACTCTCTGACTCAGTTAATTTATACAATTACACCATTCATTCAACATTATCTCTCTGCCAAACAATATTTTAGGCATTAATGTTAATAAAAGAAACTTATGGATCACATATACAGCCTTCTAAAATGAGCTTCTATCTATTTGGAATCTCTGCTGGTGAGGTCTCTTGTCCTGTGTTTCTGTCCTATTCCTCAGTTCCCATCTGTAGTTGCATATTCCTTACTCAGTCTTTTATGGGTGAATAATATTATCCAGTTTGTGATAGAAACTCATTTAATTTTAATGTCTACTTTCTGAGGTACAATCTTTGTCCCCCTCTGAAAAATCTAAAATGCAGTCCTTTTACATCTGTATTTTGAGATTTTCTCAATAATCATATTCAAAAACAGTCTACCAAGAGAAAGACAAGGAAAATTAAAATGACTTGCTAAACATTTCTCTTAGCTATTTCAGGTTAGGTTCATTTTTTTGTGCTTTTAAATCTCACAGCACATTTTTCAGGTCTACAGCAGAACAGGCCAATGATAGGTAGGTTAATTAACATTACACAACAAACTTGATTTTCACATCTATGCATGAGGATGTGAAACAACAGGAACTACTTTCTCACTAGTAGCAATGAGTAGTTGGAGCACAGTGGGGTTGTTAGAGTAGTGAAAGTATTCAATTTGACACAATAATGTTGGATACATGATCTACATTTTTCAAAATCCATAGAACTATACAACACAAAGAGGGATCCCTAATTAGACTTTAGTTAAAAATAAGGTATACATATCTGTTTATCCATGGTACCAATGTACCACAGTAATGCAATATGTTAATAATAAGGAAAGCCATGAGCCTAGGAGAGAAGTAAATGAGAACTCTTCATACAGTTTGCCTAGAAACCTATAAACATAAAATTGCTCTAAAATATAAAGCCCAGTGATTTTTAGAAATTAAATATTTAATTATCAACCTAAAAAAATGTATAGGACTTGCATGGTGAAAGCTAGAAAATGCTGATATTAACAAATGGAGATATATGTTCTTTTTATTGATTAGAAGGCTCAGTATCACAGAGACATCGTTTATTTCCAGATAGATGCACAAATGTCATTCCTATCAAAATGCCAGCAAGGTTTTTTTTTAGATACAAACACAGTATTCTAAAATGTATATGGAAAAATAAGAGTAATATCTAGAATATATAAAGAACTCTCTAAACAGTAGAAAGAAAATGGGCAAAAGGTGTTATTTAACATTCCACCAGAGAGGATATACAAATGACAAACACAAGATATATCTATTAAACATCATTAGTTATTAGGAAAATGTAAATTAAAACCATAGGGAGATATCCGTGTGCACTTACCAGCATGACCAATATAAAAATAAGGACATCAGCAAGTGCTGGCGATGATTCGGCAAATTTTTAAGTTGACTATGTTATCTAAAGTGCTCTTTAATATAACTTTTAATGATTGCTTGATATAAATAGCTTTTAAAAGCTTAATGAATAAATAATTTTACTTGTAATTTTTATTAATTGAATATTGGTCTTTAAAACTCTAATTTCTGAGGAGTCCTTTTTCAATACACACACACACACACACACACACACACACACAAAGCACTTAAGTAACAAAGTCAAGTAAATGTAATTCTGCCAAATGGAACATCAGAGAAACTCCATGGAGGAAAATAAAGTTAAAGATAAAAAAACCTATGCTAACATTACAAGGAGTAAAAATAACATAGAGTATATAGCATACAAAGGGTTGATGGAGAAACAATTTTAGAAGAAAGACTAAGTAAATATACTAAAATTCATTATGTGCTTTGCATAAGATAAAATCTGAGGTGAGAAAATGTAAAACAAAAATATGATGAGGCAAATATGAACTTGAAGAGTTAGACCACAGGTCAAGGAAACAGGATTAAAGGACTAATACATGACACATGTATTATAAACTAAGTAGTCATGGTGTTAATTAAATTGATATTGGAAAAAAGACTAAGATAATTATACTAAATCCCAAGAAAAAGAAGGAGATATAAAAATTATTAAATAGATAATTTAATGCATATGTAGAACACACAAAAAATATAAAACATTTGAATATATGAGGTTTCTAAAATAGAGTACTCCACTAATGGGAAATGAAAATTTTCAGCATATGAAGGAATGTTGTCTTAAGATGAATTAACAAATGAATTCATACCTTGAAAGTAAAAGTACACAGTGATTTAGAACCTAGCCTGGCTAACATCATTAAATTTCAAGTATAAAGAATGGAGTCTACAGATAAACAGAAAGAAAAGAAGTTCACTTAAAATAGGAAAAATTCAATCTGGATTCTGAATTATGTATAGCATTTTTCAAAGCCAGATGGAAAAATTTAGTGAAAGAAAAATAGTGTTTCCTAAGAGGGTTATTCTCAGCCCAATAGTCTTAAAATTATAAAGGCAACAGAAAATTTCAAATATACAAGAATCTGCAGAAGAAATACAATGCTCATGAGCTTATGATGGAGAGGAAAAATAGAACATAATTACAAAATCTAGGCAACCAATAAATGAAAAAATAATAGGCAAAGCATCTGGTGGCAAGCTTTGAGTAAATGTCATATGAAACTAAAACTAAGAAATAAAATTACAGAAAGGTTTTAGTGTACTGTTTATTCACTTTTAAAAATAAAGATAAAAATATACCTACTTAGTAGATATAAGAAGATGGGAGGATAAGAGTATATTAATTGCCTTGTTTGAATGGGAGTTAATAAACAATATCTTTATTGATAAGCCAAAAATGAGAGTATGCTTATTTTATTTATTTAGAGAACTACTACCAAAATAACAAAAACAAGAGTGTAGTTAAAAAAACAACAGCAGCTTTCTACATTGGAAACACCATCCATTAAAAAAGCTGCATGCACTTACACTAACAGAAGAGGGCAGTCTTGTGCGAAGAATCTTATAAACTACCCCCAAGTGCCAAGTCAAAAATTTAGTGGTTTACATCTATACAAGAAGTTGGCATTTGCCCTACATGGCTAGATAATAAATATGTTCAGCTTTGTGAGACATACAATTTATGTCACATCTACTCAACTCTGCTGTTGTAGTATGAATAGCCATAGATAATACATCAGTAACTAGACATGACTTTATTTCAATAACTTTGTTAACCAAAATAGGTACCCAACCTAATTTGGCCCATTGACTGTAGTTTGCTGACCCCTAATCTAATCCTATCTAGTCTAAGAAAGGAAATGATCAAAATATTTCACTCAATGAAAGCCTCCTCCCAAAATGACACTAGTCAGAAGGAAATTAAACACAACACTACAAAACGAAGTATTCTTCAACAAATATTCAAAAAACACGGTGAATCCTAAATTCAAAAACTATTAAAGAAATGTACAGAAGAGCAAGAAAATAAAAGCCCAAAACCAGGGGAAAATGAGGAGTCAAGAATGAAATCTAAATTAAAAAGTGCTCAGTGAAGAATAAATTCCAATGAAAATTTCATAAAGTGTATTAAACAAAGTTAGAAAAATAAGAATATAAACATAAAAACAAAGAAGTAAAATGTGTCAAATAGAAATTAGTTGAAATGGGAGATAGACGAAGGTAATCACTTATAATGAAATTCTTTTAGTGAAAAAAAATTGAACAACAAAAGGAAAATAACATTTTGTCTTGTAATTTAAGAAAATTTTCGGGAAATACAGCAAGAATTGATACGGATAACCAAGTAAATAGGACAATATTACCTGTAACAAAAAACACTGAGACAATTGCTATTAACATGATTCAACTTAAATAATTAAATAAATTAAAATGTTGATCTCCTCTTTGGACAAAAAAAGTACAAGATAAGCCTAGAAAATCTTGTACTACAAAGTAAGAATATGTTGAAAAAAGATGGGGACTGTCAAGTAGTAAAGGAGATAGAGTAAGGTGGCATTACATTAAAATAAGTATAATTAAAGATTTAGAACCCATAGAATAAAATAACCCATTAGTCCACACTGACAAAAGTGAATACACAAATAAGGTAGAAAAAAAGCTCTTCCAAACAGTATAATTTTTAAAAAATTCATACATGATGGAGTTGAAAAGACATTATTTAAAGGCCATCCTTGTAATAATTATTTCATGAAAAAATCTTCAGTGGATGGTAAAACTAATGAATAAAATTTTGATAAGGTATACGATATTCACACACTCTCAAAATATCAATCCATAAATCACTTATTAATAATGGGTGAAAATAGTTATTTTGCAGAGTAAAATCTGGCACACACTACCTTAAGGGATCAAACTAAGTATCAAGAGAACAAGGATAAATAAAAGTTGTCTATCATTTGTTTTAGAAGAACACAGATTCATTTCTGTGTTTTGTTTTGTTTCTCGAAAAAGAGTGGATTAAAATTTATCACTGGTAAATATCAATTCAGATTGATGGCTATTCCTATAATATAACTGGTGGCATAAAATGGCATCTCATTGTGGTTTTAACTTGTATTTTTTTCTATTACTTGTGAAATAGACTGTAATTTTTTATGTCTGTTTATGTTTCTTCAACAAAATACCTGTTGTTCCATTATTTCTATTTTTTTAATTTTGAGGAGTTATGTATTAAAAAATTTTTTTGCTAAATTCACTGAAGATATTCACTTTGAATATTTTTAAATTTGTTTTTTTATTGAAGTATCATCAACATACAATCTTTTTTTTCGGTATCATTAATCTACAATTACATGTGCAACATTATGGTTACTAGACTCCCCATATCACCAAGTGCCCCCCATACACCCCATTACAGTTACTGTCCATCAGCATAGTGAGATGATATAGAATCACTGCTTTTCCACTCTGAGTTGTATAACCCTCCCCATGATCCCCCCTACATTATGTCTGCTAATTGTAATGCCCCTTTTTCCCCCTTGTCCCTCCCTTCCCACCTATCCCCCTCAGTCCCTTTCCCTTTGGAAACTGTTAGTCCATTCTTGGGTTCTGTGAGTCTCCTGCTGTTTTGTTCCTTCAGTTTTATTTTTTCTTTGTTCTTATACTCCACATATGAGTGAAATCATTTCATACTTGTCTTTTTCCACTTGGCTTATTTCATTGAGCATAATACCCTCTAGCTCCATCCATGTTGTTGCAAATGTCTGGATTTGTTTTCTTCCTGAGGCTGAATAATATTCCATTGTGTGTATGTACCACACCTTCTTTATCCATTCATCTCCTGATGGACGCTTAGGTTGCTTCCATTTCTTGGCTATTGTAAATAGTGCTGCGATAAACATAGGGGTGCATATATCTTTTTCAAATGAGGCTGCTGCATTCTCAGGGTAAATTCCTAGGAGTGGAATTCCTGGGTCAAATGGTATTTCTATTTTGAGTTTTTTGAGGAACCTCCATATTGCTTTCCACAATGGTGGAACTAATTTGCATTCCCACCCGCAGGGCAGGAGGGTTCCCCTTTCGCCACATCCTCGCCAACATTTGTTGTTGTTTGTGTTTTGGATGTTGGCCATCCTTACTGGTGTGAGGTGATATCTCATTGTGGTTTTAATTTGCATTTCTCTGATGATTAGCGATGTGAAGCATCTTTTCATGTGCCTGTGGCCATCTGAATTTCTTCTTCAGAGAAGTGTCTATTCAGATCCTCTGCCGTTTTTTTAATTAGCTTATTTGCTTTTTATTTGTTGAGGTGCGTGAGTTCTTTATATATTTTGGATGTCAACCCCTTATTGGATATGTCATTTATGAATATATTCTCTCATACTGCAGGATGTCCTTTTGTTCTACTGATGCTGTCCTTTGCTGTACAGAAACTTTTCAGCTTGATATAGTCCCACTTGTTCATTTTTGCTTTTGTTTCCCTTGCCCGGGGAGATATGTTCATAAAGAAGTTGTTCATGTTTATGTCCAAGAGATTTTTGCCTGTTTTTTTCCAAGAGTTTTATGGTTTCATGACTTACATTCAAGTCTTTGACCCATTTTGAGTTTACTTTTGTGTATGGGGTTAGACAATAATCCAGTTTCACTCTCTGACATGTAGCTGTCCAGTTTTGCTAACACTAGCTGCTGAAGAGGCTACCATTTCCCCATTGTATATCCATAGCTCCTTGATCATATATTAATTAACTGTATACGTTTACGTTAATGTCTGGACTCTCTATTCAGTTCCACTGGTCTGTGGGTCTGTTCTTGTGCCAGTACCAATTGTCTTGATTACTGTGGCTTTATAGTAGAGCTTGAAGTCTGAGAGCATAATTCCCCCTGTTTTATTCTTCCTTCTCAGGATTGCTGTGGCTACTATGGGTCTTTTGTGGTTCCATATGAATTTTAGAATTATTTGTTCCAGTTCATTGAAGAATGCTGTTGGTGTTTTAATAGGGATTGCAATGAATCTGTAGATTGCTTTAGGTAGTATAACCATTTTGACAATATTTATTCTTCCTAGCCAAGAGCATGGGGTGAATTTCCATTTGTTAGTGTCCTCTTTAATTTCTCTTAGGAGTGTCTTGTAGTTTTCAGGATATAGGTCTTTCAATTCCTTAGTTAGGTTTATTCCTAGGTATTTTATTCTTTTTGATGCAATTCTGAATGGAATTGTTTTTCTGATTTCTCTTTCTGTTAGCTCATCGTTAGTGTATAGGAAAGCAACAGATTTCTGTGTATTGATTTTGTATCCTGCAACTTTGCTGAATTCAGATATTAGTTCTAGTAGTTTTGGAGTGGTGTCTTTAGGGTTTTTTATGTACAATATCATGTCATCTACACATAGTGACAGTTTGACTTCTTCTTTACCAGTCTGGATGCCTTGTATTTCTTTGTTTTGTCTGATTGCCATGGCTAGGACCTCCAGTACTATGTTGAATAACAGTGGAGAGAGTGGGCAACCCTGTCTTGTTCCCGATCTTAGATGAAAAGCTTTTAGCTTCTCACTGTTAAGTATGATGTTAGCTGTGGGTTTGTCATATACGGCCTTTATGATGTTGAGGTACTTGTCCTCTATACCCATTTTGTTGAGAGTTTTTATCATTAATGGATGTTGAATTTTGTCAAATGCTTTTTCAGCATCTATGAAGGTAATCGTGTGCTTTTTGTTCTTCATTTTGTTTATGTGGTGGATTATGTTGATGGAATTTTGAATGTTGTACCATCCTTGCCTCCCTGGGATGAATCCCACTTGATCATGGTGTATGATCCTCTTGATGTATTTTTGAATTCAGTTTGCTGATATTTTGTTGAGTATTTTTGCATCTATGTTCATCAGGGATATTGATCTGTAATTTTCTTTTTTGGTGGTGTCTTTGCCTGGTTTTGGTGTTATAGTGATGCTGGCTTCCTAGAATGTGTTTGGAAGTATTCCCTCCTCTTCTATTTTTTGGAATACTTTAAGGAGAATGGGTGTTATTTCTTCTCTATATGTCTGATAAAATTCAGAGGTGAATTCAACTGGCCTGGGGGTTTTGTTCTTGGGTAGTTTTCTGATTACTGATTCCATTTTGTTCCTGGTAATTGGTCTGCTGAGTTAGGTTTTCTGTTTTTTCCTTAGTCGGTCTTGGAAGGTTGTATTTTTCTAAGAAGTCCATTTCTTCTAGGTTTTTCACCTTGTTAGCATATAGATTTTCATAGTATTCTCTAATAATTCTTTGTATTTCTGTGTTTTCCTTTGTGATTTTTCCTTTCTCATTTCTGATTCTGTTTATGTGTGTAGATTCTCCTTTTCTCTTCATAAGTCTCCCTAAAAAAATTAATTTTTGTTAACTTGTTCAAAGAACCAGCTCTTGGTTTCATTGATTTTTTCTATTGTTTTATTCTTCTCAACTTTATTTATTTCTTCTCTGATCTTTATTGTGTCCCTCCTTCTGGTGACTTTGCGCCTCATTTGTTCTTCTTTTTCCAATTTCAATAATTGTGACTTTAGACAATTCATTTGGGAATGTTCTTCTTTGTTTTAGATAGGCCTGGATTGCAATATACTTTCCTCTTATAACTGCCTTTGCTGCGTCCCATAGAAGCTGTGGCTTTGTGTTGTTGTTGTCATTTGTTTCAATATACTCTTTGATTTCTGTTATGATTTGGTCATTGACCCATTGATTAATTAGGAGAATATTAGGTCTCCATGTATTTGTGAGCCTTTTTTGTTTTCTTTCTAAAGTTTAATTTTAGTTTAATACCTTTATGATCTGAGAAGTTGGTTGGTAGAATTTCAATATTTTTGATTTTACTGAGGTTCTTTTTGTGGTCTAGTATATGGTCTATTCTGGAAAATGTTCCATGTGCACTTGAGAAGAATGTGTATCCTGTTGCTTTTGGGTGTAGAGTTCTGTAGATGTCTGTTAGGTCCATCTGTTGTAGTGTGTTGTTCAGTGCCTCTGTGTCTTTACTTATTTTCTGTCTGGTTGATCTGTCCCTTGGAGTGAGTGGTGTGTTGAAGTCACCTAAAATGAATGCATTGCTATTTCCTCCTTTAATTCTATTAGTATTTGTTTCACAAATGCCGGTACTCCTGTGTTGGGTGCATATATATTTAAAATGGTTATATCCTCTTGTTGGACTGACCCCTTTATCATTATGTAATGTCCTTCTTTATCTCTTGCTACTTTCTTCGTTTTGAAGTCTGTTTTGTCTGATACAAGTACTGCAACACCTGCTTTTTTCTCCTTGTTAATTTGCATGAAATATCTTTTTCCATCCTTTCATTTTATACTGGGGATATTTTTGCGTTTGAGGTGAGCTTCTTGCAGGCAGCAAATAGATGGGTCTTGCTTTTTTATCCATTCTGTTACTCTGTGTCTTTTGATTGGTGCATTCAGTCCATTTACGTTTAGGGTGATTATCGAAAGATATGTACTTATTGCCATTGCTGGCTTTAGATTCGTGGTTGCCAAAGATTCAAGGGTTGCTTCTTTCCTATCTAACAATCTAACTTAACTTTCTTGTTAAGTTATTGTAAACACAGTCTGATGTTTCTTTATTTCTCCCTCTTCTTATTCTTCCTCCTCCATTCTTTATATCTTAGGTGTTTTATTCTGCACACTTTTGTATTGCTTTGACTGTTTTTGTGGAAAGTTGATTATATTTTTTGCCTTTAGTTAGTATTTGTATGGTCTACTTTCTTTGCTGTGAATTTATTTTCTCTTGTGACATCTTTTTAGCCTTAGGAATCCTTCCATCTAGAGCATTCTCTTTAAGATATCCTGTAGAGGCAAATTCCCTCAACTTTCGCTTGTCTGAGAATTGTTTAATCCCTCCCTCAAATTTAAATGATAATCGTGCTGGAGACAGTATTCTTGGTTCAAGGCCCTTCTGTTTCATTGCATTAAATATATCATGCCATTCTCTTCTGGCCTGTAAGTTTTCTGTTGACAAGTCTGATGTTAGCCTGATGGGTTTTCCTTTGTAGGTGATCTTTTTTCTCTCTCTGGCTGCCTTTAACACTGTCCTTGTGTTTGATCTTTGCCATTTTAATTATTATATTTCTTGGTGTTGTCCTCCTTGGGTCCCTTGTGTTGGGAGATCAGTGGGCTTCCATGGTCTGACAAACTATTTCCTTTCCAAGCTTGTGTGAGTTCTCCTCAATTATATCTTCAAAGACACTTTCTATCCCTTTTTCTCTCTTCTTCCTCTGGCACTCCTATAATGAGAATATTTTTCCGTTTGGATTGGTCACACAGTTCTCTTAATATTCTTTCATTCCTAGAGATCCCTTTATCTCTCTCTGCCTCAGCTTCTCTGTACCTCTGTTCTGTGATATCTATTCCATTAACAGTCTCCTGCACCTCGTCCAGTCTGCTCTTCAGCCCATCAATTGACTGTTTCATTCCTGTAATATCTCTCCTCCCTTTTCCCTTAGCTCTTCCATATTTCTCTATAGATCCATCAACATGGTTATGACTTTTATTCTGAATTCTTTTTCAGGAACATTGTTTAAAGCTATCCCACCCAGACCTCTCTCTGGGGTTTCCTGGGTGAGTCTTGACTGGACCATATTCTTCTGTCTTTTCATGGTGATAGCGGTGGTTGCGGGCATGTGCCACGTGTATCAGCTGGGAAAACAAAGTCCCTTCCTGCTTGTTGTTCTCCTTGTCCTTCTCCGCAGCCTCTGCTTGTTACCCGCACACTGGGAGGTAGTCTCTGAGATCATCCCCTAAACTCCCATGGATGGGGCCACCCTCCGGCTAGCCTAGAGCCCTGTGTGGATTTGCAACCTTGCCGTGTGCTTTCTGTACCCCTTGGTGCCTTTCGGCCCTTGCTCTGGCTTCTGCAGGCCGTCCTGGTTTGCTGTGCACCCGCTGGGAGGAGATTCTGTGTGGCCCTTCCCAGTTAGCTGCATGCCCGCTGGGAGGAGATTCTGTGTAGTTGTTGTGGGTGGGGCTGCTCTCCCGCTGTTCTGCAGCTGTGGCGGATCTGCTGCAGTGCCAGCCTGGGGGGATGAATGGCAGGCTGCCTATCTCTGTGAGGGGCTTTGGGGCTGCTTTACCCGGCAGCCAGTTAGGGGGCCTGAAGTTCCTCAAGATTCCCAGCCTGCTGGGTTGAGTGTGCTGGTACTATTTTGTTCTGCTGTTTGGCCCTTGTCTCTTTAAGACTTTTATGAAAGCACCCACTTTTCTTTTGTTCCAGTGGACCCAGCTGTGGGGATCCACTCACAATCTTTATCTCGGATTCTGCCCTTCAGTTTCTCTAATCTCCAGTACACCATGCAATGTGTGTCAGTGCTCCCGTTGCAGATCACCAGGACGAGTTATTTAGCAGGCCTGTGCTTACACTCCCTCCCCACCCTGATTCTTCTCCTTCTGCCATTGCACTAGGGTGGGGGCGTGCTCAGGTGCCACCGGGTCACGGCTTTGTATCTTACCTGCTTCATGAGGCGCTGAATTCTTGCAGATGTAGCTGTAGCCTGGCTGTTTTACTGTATCTTCTTGTCTCTCTTTTAGGAATAGTTGTATTTGTTGTATTTTCACAAATACATATGGTTTTGGGAGGAGATTTCCGCCGCCCTACTCACGCCGCCATCTTCCCAGAACTCATCAATATACAATCTTATACTGGTTTCAAATATGCAACCCTGTGGTTCCACAGTTAACCGTATTATTATATCCTCACCCCAACTAGTGCAGTTACAATCTGTCAACATACAAAGATGTTACAGAATCATTGACTGTATGCTCCATGCCATACTTATATCTCAGTAACCAACTTATATTGTGATTGAAAACTTTTGTGCCTCTTTATCCTTTCCCCCTCCCCCTCCATGGTAACCCAACCCTTCCCCCAGGGTTACCACTGGTTAGTTCTCAGTGTCTGTGAATCCACTGTTATTTTGTTCTTTGTGTTATGCTTTGTTTTTTATATTCACAAATAAGTAAAAGTATATGGTACTTGTCTTTCTCTGCCTGGCTTATTTCACTGAGCATAATACCTAAAACTATTTTTTAATCTAATTTTATTTATACATATTATTATCAAGCACAAATTTCAAATCTTGCTTAAAATAGCCCCCCCTACTCCAAAATGACAAATACGTCATTCTTTTCTTAATGTTTTAGATCTTTACTCTTCATATGTAAGCTTTTAATCTTCTTCTTGAACTTATTTTTCTACATGACAGGAAAAAAAAAAGCAATAGAAAATTAATTTTCCCAGTGCAAAATTATTTGGGGTATTCTATGAAGATAATTGCATCATCAATGAAATGTGACATTTTTTATTCTTTCTTTTCAACCTGTTAGGTTTTTACTACATTTCTCTGTCTTCCCAGATTATCTAGCATCGCTATTCAATAAAAATGAAACAGGAGAAAGTTGGTATGTTCTAGTGCTCTTGATCTAAAAAGAATATTTATGACATTTCAACATTTAAATATGATAATTACACTAGATTTGAAGTAGGTATCCATTATTCAGTGTAGAGAAGTTTTCTGCTACTCTTGGCTTATTAAGAGCTTTTATGATCAATCAGCATTGCACTTTACTGAATGTACTTTCTGCTTCTAATTGAAAGATTAAATGGTATTTTGGTTTAATCTTTTAATACAGTGTAATTCCATAATAGATTTGCTAGCAGTAAACCAAACTTGTATGCACAGGATAAAATCAGTTTGTCAATATGTACCATATTTTTTAATAGTTGTATTAACCTTGGCAGTACTAAGCATTTCTTCACCCATTTTCATGCGTTGATTTGAACTATAATTTTCCCTTCTTATACAGTCCTTGTCTAGTATTCCATGAGGCAGACAGAAAATACTAATGAGACAACAGCATGCTTAAAATGAGGCTCAAACATTGAGAAAAACCCTCTGGCAGGCTCATGAAATGCACATTGCAGCTTCAGGTGAATTTGAAACCTGCAGTACACTGATAGCAACTAAAATCCACATTTAACTCAATTCTGAATTCAGTTCCCCACACTAATTGACTGAGATGACATATTTACATTTACATTTACAGGTATAAACAGTATTTATCTTAGTTTCTCCTGATCTACATGAAATTCATGTTATATAATAAAAGTTAGACATAAAAATGCAAGAAAAAATCTTCAAAAGACAAAGTAGTTGACAATAAAAATAAGAGACTATTTAGATTCTAGAACCTTTGGACACATATTGAAATGGTTATGATTACTTTGTTAGTAGAGTGGAAAATGGATTACTTAAATGAACAGGTGGGGAATTTCAACAGAGTGGTAGAACTAAAAGGGATGAATGAAAATACTAGAAAAAAATTATGAAGTTTATCATTAGATGTGACACATGTGAGGAAAAAATTAGTAACCACAAATTTAGGTCAATAGAAATTATCCAATATGAAATAAAGAAAGTAAAAAAAAGAAAAAAGAAAAATTTATGAGGCAATATCCAACTCTCTAACATATACATGAGTAGAATCCTAAAAAAAGAAGTAACAAGGATAAAGCAGAACAATAGTTGAAAAGATAACAGCAGAGTCTTTTTTCTCTCCAAAAATAATTAAATGTATTAAATGATATATCTGAGAAGCACAGCCTTCAAATTTCAAGTAGAATATAGTACACACACACATACACATACATCAAAATCAAGCATATCATGTTATACTTACAGCAACTAAAAGAGAAATTTTTGAAGGGACCCTTTGGAAAATGGTGTGTCACATAAAAAGAATAGTGAAAAGAAGTACAGACTTTCTGTCGGAAATAATCCTCACCCCCCAAAAAACTGAAATTATTAGTGTATGAAATATATATACATTTCAAGTCAGAATTCTTTACCCACCAAAATATCTTTCAAAATCGAAAAAAAAAATAGGGAACTTTTTCAGACAAAAAGAAAAAAACTGAGAGAATTTATTGTCAGCACTCTGTGCTAAAGAATTTCTTTAGGCAGAAAAAAAATGGATTTACACAAAGAAATGACTTAGAAATTGGAAAAAATAAAGGTAAAGATTAAAAAGTGTTTTCAACATTGTAAAAAATTTGTAAAATAAAAAAGTAGTAATATATACTTCATAACATATGTAAAACAAAATATATGACAATAACATCTCAAATTATATAAAGGAGGGGTTCGGAGTATTCTAATGTAAGTTTCTGACCCTATACATGAGTGGTATAATACTCTATTGTACATAAGTTACGTACATGTATATTGTACATGTATATTCAGCAGATTTAAATCCTTATGTGGCAGTTGTCATTTGACTATAATCATTTGTAAACCTCACAGAACTGCATGCTAAAGGGATAACTTTTCCTATATGTAAGTTATATTTTAGTATAGAATTATTAAAAGAAGAATAAACCTAAGACAGAGAAAGAGAAAGAGACTATAGTTCGTTGAATAAGAAATAGAGGTTCTGATATCTGCTGTTTTAGGTTTCAGTGCTGACCAGTCAATGGTCTGAGAGCACTGGGGCATGAGAGCATTTCGAATAAGGAGAGAAATTAGAGACTATAAGATTAATCCTCATCTATCTTAAAAATAAAAGTTGATAATTGACATCTTAAGAAAAAGCAGTGAATAAAAAATACTTTTAAGGAGCAGCATACCTACACTTAGGAGGTAATCAGCAAAATAAAAATAGGAAATTGTAAAACAGTTTAACCATGGCAAGAGATTCTGAGGCATAACAAAGTTGCTTTTCCTTTTAAGATTTTTTAAAATAAAATGCAAATGAATTTTTGTATCCTAGGATGAATAAGATAAGATAATATTAAGCTAAAAAATTAAAGATTTTAAAAACATCTTAAGAGAAAAAAATTTCAGCGTAAGATATTTGCATCATTTTCCTTCCCCCAGTTTTATTGAGGAATAATTGACATACACTACCTAATACATTTAAGGTGTACAGCAAAATGGTTTGATTTATATATATGATGAGATAATTACCACAATAGCCTCAACTGATTTACATCTTCTCATATCGATATAGTAAATGAAAAGAAAAAAAAAGAATTCCTTGTAATGAGAACTCCTTGGATTTATTCTCTTAACAACTTTCCTATGTATCATGCAGCAGTCCTAGCTCTAATCGTCACATTCTACATTACATGCCAAGTATCTACCTTTGGGCCTGCGTCCTCCATTTCCCACTCCTCCCACCATCCATAGTCTGATTTTTCTGAGTTTGTGTTTTGTTTGTTTCAGGTATAAGTGAGACCCCATAGTATTTCTTTTTTTCTTTCTGACTTATTTCACTTAACATAATGCCTTCAAATTTCATCCATGTTGTTGCAAATTGTAGCATTTCCTTATTTTTTATGACTGAATCCTCTTAAGTTACTTTGTTTTAAGCATAACCTGCTTGTAGCACTTGGGAAAAAAATTATATAAATTGTTTTATTTAAAAAAGTGTATATTGTGAATTCCAGCTCAAAACCACAAATAATTAAATAAAAAACAAATTGTTCTTTGCAAGATTCATAAAAATTCTCAATAAACCCAAAAGAAGGCAGAAGGTGAGGAAAATATATAACAACCAAATTAAACAAATTTGAAACCATTAACCATAAAACCCACTACATAAGTGTAAGTTTTTAAAATAACCAGTCAAAAGATGGATATTATGAAATTGAAAATAAAAGGAAGACCTAAATATATGCTCTGTACAAGAAAAAAACTTTAAATTTAAATATATAAATAGATTAAAAATAAAATATTGTAAATGCTATGTGTGTATTGATATTCCACCAAGCTTCTGTGTGTCTAAAAAAAAATCTTTATTTTCCCTTCATTTTTGTATGACAAATGGTATTGTATGACAAATTTGTATCACTGGTATTGATTTCTGGGCTGACCATTTTTGTTTCTTTGTTTGCTTGAGTCTCTCTCTCTCTCTCTCTCTCTCTCTCTCTCTCTCATTCTCTCTCTCTCTCATTCTCTCTCATTACTCTGTGTTGCTCCATTGCTTTCTCACTTGTATTGTTTTTGGTGAGAAATCTGACCTCATCCTTATATTCTTTGGACATACCAGATTTTACTCTCAAGCTTCTTTAAAGTTTCAATTTATCACTGGTTTTTTGAAATATGAGTATGATGAGCTTGTGGTATTCCTTTTGCTTTGACTTTGTTGAGCTTCTTAGATCTGTGACCAGTAATAACAATCAGGTTGGACATTTGTGAACACTATTTTTAAAAATATTGTTGCTCTTCCATACTTCTTTCCTTTGGGAACTCCAAGTATACAGATACTAGGCCACTTTAAATTTGCTACAGTTCACTGATGCTGTCTTCATTTGGTAATTCTTTTTTCTCTCTTGTGTTTTGATCATTTTTAAAACTTTTTTTAGTTCAGTAGTCTTTTCTTCTACACTATCTAATCTGTTAATGTCCTTCAGCACATTCTTCATCTCAGGCACTGTAATTTTAATCTGTGGACACTCAACTTGGGTTGCATTAATAACTATCATGTTTACATAACTTTTTGAGCAGAGGCAATACAGTTACAATACCATTTATTTTCCTTGTTTGATCATTTTAATATCTGTGTCATTTTGATGATTAATTCTCATTAGGGATTATATTCTCTTGGTTCTTATCATTCATAATTGCTTGTATGTAAGACCTTGTGGATTTGTTGGGTGCCAGATATTTTTGTATTCCTATAAATATTCTTGAACTTTGTTCTGGAGCTCAGTCACATTACCTGAGTCTATTTGATCTTTACAGGTCATGCCTTAAAGAATTTTTAGGTGGGAGCAGTACACTATTTAGTCTTGCTAAGGCAAGACCCTTCTGAGTAATCCACCCAATTCTCAATGAATTAGAGTTTCCTGCTGATGGGAATATTGATGAAATATTGTTCATTCTTTCCCAGCCTCAGGTATTTTCTTCACACACATTTACTAGTCAGTACCCAATGAACATTTTATAGGGCTGCCTCTGCATACCTCTGGGTTTTTCCCTATGTTCATCAATCTTCCTTTGTCTGCTAGCCTCTTAATTCTGTCTCCACAAATCAGGAAATATTTTGGGACCCATGTTGGTTCTCCTTTCATTTATGGAATTTTCTTGAGTCAGTAAGGTGGGATAACTGAAGGCTTACTTCATTTAGTTAGTGATTATTGCCCTTCATTTCCTGATAGCCTATATTGGAAAAACATTGTTTCACATATATATATGTCCAGTTTTTAAGGGTTATTTCATGTGGAAGAAAATTCTAATCCCTGGTCTTTTGAAATATGTGAGGAAGCTATTCATATGGATATTTTAAGGAAGAGCTTCAGGCAGACAAACTAGCTTTTGGAATAATTGCAAGGAAGTCAGTGAGACTGGAGTACAGTGAACAAAAACTTCTATTATATTTTGTGAAGAATTACTTCTGGGAAAGGAAAATGTTTATATTTAACTCAAGCCCTAAACCAGTCTCATGGTGGGAACTTTCAAAATAATGATCTTCCTCAATTTATGATGGGGTTGTTGCTCAATAAATCCATGTTAGTTGAAAATATCATAAGTTGAAATGTATTTAATACACCTAACCTACTGGACATCATAGTTTAGCTAAGCCTATCTGATAATGTGCTCAGAATACTTGAATTAGCCTACAGATAGGCAAAATCATCTAACAAAGCCTATTTTGTAATAAAGTATTGAATATTTCATGATTGAATACAGTACAGAAAGTAAAAAACAATGGTTTATGAGTACAAAATGGTTATAAATGTATTAGCTGTTTTATCTTGGCTAGGAGGTATGGTTCTCTGTCATAAGTATCACAAGAGAGCATCACTAGCCCAGGCAAAGATCTAAATTCAAAATTTGAAATAGTTTCTACTGGCTTTGTATTGCTTTTGCATCATCTTAAGGCCGAAAAATTATAAATTTAATCATTGTAAATTGGGGACTGTCTTTAATATCTATCTGAAGTGATGTCTAACATAGATCATGGTATGAGGAAACAGAATTAAGACTCTTTATCTACAATTATGTCTTTGGAAACAAAAACGTTTGAGTGTTAGAATTATTATTTGAGCATGAACAAAGAGACATTCTTCTAGCAAATTTTCCATTCCTATTTTTATGAATCTGTCTTAACTGGAAATCCTTATTAATATATTGAAAGTTCAACACATTCCCATGCATTTAAGATGTTAAAAGCCTGTCCATTTGCATAAGCGACTATTAAATCACACTATTGAAATAGAAGTGACAGTGTGCAGATAGCATATTCAGGAGCTGAACTATATCCAATATACACCCAAACTTCTGATTCATAAAAAAGTCACCTTTTGTAAATTTCATAAAATATGTGATAAAAGTGGGATGTCCAGGCTTTGACTGAGATTCCCATCTTCGTTTACATAGCTAGATTCTTCACTTTTAACCCCCAAAGTTAGTCTCATAATTAAAATAATCATTATGACTAATTCTAAGTTGAGGAAGACTTAAATATTCTTTTTAATTTTTGACTGATAACTTGTTCTGAGAAATCTTTAATAGCATACTCTTAATGAGATTTATATCAACTATAAAGAAATCCAAAGTGAAGAAGCTTACTGCCAAAACAAGAAAATGTCCTTTGCCCCAATACCTCTACCTCATGCTCTACCATTGATAGTAAATGCTGCTTCTGAAAAATCATAAAATTAAGGTTTTCACATCTCTTTTACTTATGGTGTATGAGACTTTTATTAAAATATTACGATACAGTAAAAATATCTGCAATCTTTGTTCTTCTTGGAACAGATATCATTCTGATAGGAAAAGAATATGATTTACATAATAACATTTATTTAAAGTGTATATTGATATTATAAATATAAAATACACTTTGGTATTAACAAATTGTGCAACTAAAGGTGAACATATTGGGATAAATGACTATAATATTGCATAATAAAGCCTTTCTAGAATTAGTTCAAAGTAAACATATTTCAAGAATAAATGCAAACTAGATTTAAATGACAAAAGCATGTTAAATTAATCCACAATGTAAAGGACCATTTATTTAGTAGATTATATAAAAATAGTTCCAATGTTAAATCAATGACATATAAATTTATAGTCTGTTATACCTATTGTATGTCAGAAAGTAGGCTATTCATGAGAGAAAAACTTTTATTGTAAAATACTTGATGTTTAGAGTCTAAGCATATACCAGAAGACAGGTAATAAAATGTCTTTTAAAAATTTCATAAGTGCTTTGTAATAAAAGAAGGAAAAACAGTTACAAGAAAAGGATGTATATTAATGTCAAGAAGTACAAGCTAGTGGCAAACTGAACAATAAGAAATATTAACAAGGAGATTCAACATTTACAAATGCATAGAAGGATAGATTACATGGGATATTTGGAGATCTAAAAGAAGTTTTGAATGGTGGGTAGAGAGGATGAAGATTAGAGAATAAAAAATGGGTTACATAAAGTCTTGGACATGAAGGTCATCATAATGCAAATGCTGAATTTTCCCAAGGAAACCTTTGCAGAAAACTTACATAATTAAATCCACTCAAGTGTTATTACAGAGGATGGTGTGAATGAGAGAATAAATGAAGTCAGGAAGACCAATCAGGCAATTGGGTATGTGACTTATTTTGGCATAACGTTGCTGAGAACAATGATGATGACAGAAGATGGTAAAAGAAATAGATAAATTGGATAAATGTTGAGTGTGTACATGTGGTGACTAAAAATTGGGGGGAAAAAAACAAAGTGAAGTCTGACTCTCAGGTCTCAAAATTGAATAACTGATATCTATAGTTGAGCCAAGGAAATCAGAAAGAAGAAATAGTTTATTAGTCGTAAGTCTAACTTCATTGTAATAATACTTTAATTCCTCATTTGGTTACATCTAAAGAATAGGTAGATAATTCATTTCTGTTATCACAGATCCATTTTTCACTCTTAAAAGGATTTTTAAAATAATTTACAAGCACTTCCTCAACACTACTGTCTCCCATATCTTGATTCCAGGATTTCTTGATTACAGGTTTCTTAATGATATAACACATTAAGAAACTTCCAGTTGACTTACAATCCCATGAATGTCTCTATATTGGTGGATTCCTACATTCCTGGTGCTTTTATGACTATTTGATTTTGTAAATGCTCTTTTAGGATAGAAATTAAAGAAATAAATCTATGTACTAGAAAAAAATAAATAGTTTTATGTAGTAAAATTCATTCACTAAAGTAATGAAAGATGTAAATGGCATCCTACCCCAGACCTTAACCAATATAATGGCACTCCAGTATAACAACAGTGAATTTGTAGCTGACAGAGTGGCAATATACAGACTTTATTTAGGGAGGAGAAAAACAACACCATTAGGGGAACTTGAAGCCTCTAGTAACTATAGCTGCAACAAAGATTAAAAGCCAGATTAACATACCTCACAAAAGACCTATTTATTTCAGTTCCCATTACCTAATACACCATGTGCCTCGTTTTAAAAAAGTAAAAAGTGTGCCAAAAAAATTTTTTTTAATCTGAACACAGTAAGCAAACATAAGACACCAGAAGTCAGATAGAACACAGAAACTACAGGTAGGAAAATGAAAATCACTATGATTAAATATTAAGGGCTCTAGTGGACAAAGAGTACAACATTCAAAAAGAGATGAGTAATGAAAGCATTATAAGAGATGGAAACACATTCCCCCTCCCCCCAAAAAAGAAATACTAGAAATAAAATATTACTGAGACATAAATAAATAATATTGAAATCATCGAGAGACTTGACACAACTGCAGAAAGAATTGATGAAGATATGTCAAGAGAAATGTCTACCTGAAATTGAAAGAAAAAAGGATGAAATAAAAAAAAAACAGTACAATTTATGTATCATGGGGAAATTTCAGAAGTTATGTGTAATGGAAATACCAGAAGCAGAGGAAAGAGAAAAATATAAACAAGAAATATTTGAAGTAACATTAGTTGAGAGATTTCCAAAACTAACTGCAGACACCAAATTATGGACCCAGCAAGCTCAGAGAATACCAAGCAGTATAAATAATAAAAAAAATCAAATTGTGGAAAATAAAATGCAAAGAGAAAGCCTTGAAGGTGGTCAGAAATAAAAACAAAACAAAAACAGATAAACAAAAGCTTTTGCTATAAAAGAGCAAGAATAAGAATTACAGCAGATTTCTCATCAGCAACCATGCAAGAAACAAGAATGGTATGATATATTTAACATGTTGAAAGAAAAAGCACCAAATTAGAATTCTATAACCAGTAAAATTATCCTTCCAAAGTGAAGGATAAATAAATATTTTTCTCAGAAAATGACTGTGGGACTTAATTATCAGCAGATTTGTCTGGCAAGACATGTTAAAAGTAGTTCTTTGGTGAGAAGGAAAGTGATAGAGGTCAGTAACTCAGATCTACATATAGATAGGAGAAACTTATTTTCACAGCATTATTTATAGTAGGAAAAATATGGGAGCAACCTAAGAGTCCATTGACAGATGAATGGATAAGAAAGGTGTGGTGCAACAGTGGAATATTACTCAGTTGTAAAAAAGAATGATATCTTGCTATTTGCAAAAACATGGATGGACCTAAAGGTATTATGCTAAGTGAAATAAGTCAGACATAAAAGGATAAATACCATATGATTTCATATACATGTTGATCTAAAAACAAAGCAAATGAGCAAACAAAAATCAGAAGCAGACTAATAAATCCAGGGAACAAGCTCATGGTTGCCTGAGGGAGAGGGAGGAGGATGGGAAAAATAGGTGAAGAGGATCAAGATGTACCAACATCCAGTTATAAAAGAAACCACAGGGATGAAATGTACAGCATAGGGAATACAGTCAATCATATTTTAATAATTTTATATGGTCAAATGTTAACTACATCTATCATTGTGAGCATTTCATAATGTAGATGGTTGTCACATCACTATGTTGTACACCTGAAACTAATATACTGTTGTTGGTCAGCTATATTCCAATGTAAAAAAGAAAGGAACATCATAGTATAAAGTATAAATCTATTATTTATCTTATTTTTAATTCAGCTCAAAGATATAAGTACTTGGTAGAATATTTTAATATATATAATACAAATATAGAAAGACAAATTGTGGATGTAAAGTATACTTCAAAAATATTTCTCTAATCTCTAATACATTCCAGTTTGAGACCACAGAGATGAAAAAGACATAGTTTTTGAAGGACTCAAAGTGCAACAGACTGTAAAGGAAATGATTGCTGACTGATCATAGGAATAAAACAAAAAATAAATGAAGATATATATGAATTTGCTAGAACGGGCAAGAAGGGCACGGTAGTTTCTTGGCAGATTTGTTGTGTACCTAGCACTTAATCGGGCATTTTACAAATATTCTTAATTGCAATCTTTGGACTATCTCTAGTAAACCTTGTAAGTTCTTCATTTTAAAGTAGAAGAATTTTGTGTTTCAGAATTATCAAATCAATTGCATAGTTGGTCCAAGTTCAAAAACAAGTATTTGTTAATGGCATCAGAATTAATATATGTTTAACTTAAAACTTCCTGTTCTGAGGAGATTGTCAAATAATATTGCTAACTAATTGACTTAAGCAAGTCAAGTGAAACTGATATTGTGATGAAGAAGAAAATGAATTGGGAATTTGACATCCTAAATCCAATGTATGATCTATCACTTCAGTTTTGACTTTATTTATTGTACCAGGAAATAAATTTAATGAGAGGAAGATAAATTGACACTAAAATGATAAACATTCTATTTATCAGTGTCAGAAAATATAATACATTTTACTTATTGTTCTTTAATAGAGCATATTTATTTTTAAGTAATGTTCAGTCAGTCTTTAATATATGTTAAAAACTACTACTCTAACTTTTAGTACACTGTTTCTGTTTGACCAGAGCCTTTAAGATTGTGTATATTTCTTAATAATACATATTATGTAGTTCAATATAATGCCCAATTAAAATACTGTTACTTTGAAAAAATAAAATGTCATATTATTTGAAGTCATGTCATAACACTTCTGAATATTTTTTGTGGCATAAAGTAGGATTAATCATATTTCATCTCAGGGTGCAAGGCCGCAGCATGTGGTCATGACAGCTGTGCAGCACATTATGTCAGGATCTGCTGGTCATACAGACTATGCTATGTGAGACACAGCTTGCGGCTGCACAGTGCAACCTCCCTGTTTTTACTATAAATATAGGCAGGAAATCACACATAATTAATAAATGCCCTAGAGGCCTTGCATTTATGTAATTAAATGGTAGAAAATGACAATATCTGAATATGAAATTCAAATTTCCTAGAAAGCCTTTCTTGTTTCTTCCTCATATTAATTATTTTATTCATTTTGACATATAACTCCAGAAATGAGATCTTATTTCTTGTATGTGCTATAGTTATATTTTCCCAAGGAATAAAAGTGGACCCCTAAGGTTGACATTTCTAGCATAACAAACTGCTTTCTAGTGTACACTGCCCTACAGACCTACCCCTGTTTGGCAGTTTTAAGTTTGGTGGGTTGCCATTACAGGCTCCAATATCCTAATAGACAACTAAAGTGAATTTAATAGAAATTTTAATTCCTTTGATTACAATTGCTTAAGAAAGCTAGTGGAAAATACTGCCTTGTTTTTGGTTAAAATGTACTATGATTTTCAATGTGATTAGCATATGCTAATATATAAGTAAGTAAGAAGTTACTTTTTGACCCAATATTTAGGATTTTGAAATCAAGTGGTTTGTTTGTAGTAAATCTATTGTGTAGCTAATGTCACACAGTTTGCTGGAATGAAGGTCATTCTTTTGGCCTGTTGTGTTTTACTTATTAGTTTGAATAAGTTTTCAGTGTCCCTATTGTGGACCTAGCATAATCTCTATAGAGTTCCGTTATCATTTTTCAGCGAATGAGTACGTGCATGGTTAATTTCATGTGTGAATTTCAGTACTGCTAAGGAGAGTTAGGAACAAAGGTTTCATTGGCTTAGTGAAACATTTCATTTGTTCTTCAAATTCAATCCACTGAGCTTTTTTCTACTTTTCTACATATGTGACTTCTCTACTTCAAAAGCACAGTTAAATAAATCAATATAGTTTATAGCAGTATCTTTTATCTGCACTATTGTTGATGAAGACAGTTTAAAAACAGTGAATACATGATATAATATTTTTGAAGTTTTTATATACAAATCAAAAGAAATAAAAGCCACAAAGCAATAAACTTTATTCTTACTTTTCAATCTAGGTATTTTTTTTCTAGAACATACTTATTAATTTTAAAAGATAAATATGAGTGTTATCTTTCATTTTGTTTAGCTTGTGCTCATTGGAGAGCTCTGCCTGGAAGCATGATCATTTAAAGTATGTTTCATTAAGCCATTCTTAACAAAGAAGTGTTGATGGTTGTGTATATCCTACTAGTAAGAGCACAGCACAAGTTTTGGAAACAGTCTTACTGCTTTATTTCAGAGGTCCATTAGTCATTGCAAAGCCCAGTTGCCTCCATTTGGCTCATACTAAAATGAAAACCAATCAACTGTGGCACCTTACTGCACTAATGGACAGTGACTACAATGGGGTTTGGGGGGGACTTGATAATATGGGTGACTATAGTAACCACAATGTTTTTTGTGTGAAACCTTTATAAGAGCGTATATCAATGATACCTTAAAAAAAAAAGAAAACCAATCAAGATAAGAAATACAAATGTTTATGACCCTGGGCTCTTTGTTCATACTTCTCCTAAAGCAGGAAGATTAGGTTAATCTGTATTTTCAAAAATTTTTAACATAACTCCCTGATATCTTCTTGCAATGTGCACACAAGCACACACACACACACACACACACACACACACACACACTCAGCTAAATAGATGGATAGATTGAGGATAAACACACTGTTTTCCATTAATCCATTCTCTTAATGAATATACCATGCGGAAAGTGAAATAAAGTGGATAAGATGAATTATTTGGACTCTCTTGAATATGAGACATTTCCTTTCCTATCCTTATTAATTTTCTATTTATTTTCATTTTATTTGGCTCATGTTTAGTTCTATTTTATTTGGATCAATTTTCTATACCTTTATTTTCATCATATCCTTTGGTTCTGTTGCTTCATAGTGCTACATTTCATTTTACTTATGATTTTAATTTTCTTTTCTACATTTTTACCAAAATCTGATAGGATTTGTTAGCTGTGTTCTAATTTGGTCAATATTAGTATATTTCTACTGGGTATTTGCAATGTTATTTGACACTCCTGTTTTATAGCAGTGCTTCATTAAGTTTTTTTGTAAATTATTGGTTCATAATTTTTATTTCTTTGTTGAATTTTATTAATTGATATCTGTTTCTTCTTTTTATTTTGCTTTCTATTATCATCACATATTTTATTATGGTTTTCTTTTTGATTTTATTATTATGTTCATCAAGTTTGAATTACACCAATTTTCTCTGGACCAGATATTTTTTTATAGTGGTGACATACAGCTTTGCTTCAGACTGGCACACATTCTCTATCCTTCACAGTGGATTTCTTTTTGATACATGTTTGTATATCAGATAGTTCTTATTATTTTTCCTGTTGGTAGATATCAGCAGCATCTGGAACACTCATGATACATTTTATCATCTCTTATCTTTCTGATAACAAATTCTAATAGTAACATTTTACTTATCTATTCTGCTATGAAATACTTCAACTTTTAAACTGCATTATCTCTAAATTCGTTTAGAGCTTTCTATGTATAATAAAGTCATTGACAAAATGGCAAACTTAAATAAATGTAATAAAAGTCTATTCTTTTTGATGAAAAGATATATTTTTGAATATATCAATTTTAATAATTGGCACTGTTACATGTAATATTTCAGCATGTATGTATCAATATAAAAAACATTATTTTGGAATATAACATACAGACTTAAACCAAGATTCACTTTAACTCAAATAATTTTATTTTGTACAAGTATAATTGGTTGTAAAAGCATAGATGTGGATTCAGATTTCTTGGGATATGCAGAAACTAAATAAACTCTGTGTCTCTTTCTCTATGTCCTAAATTGAGGTATAATAATAGTGTCAACCTGTTGGGATTACTACAAAAATAAACATGTGTACAATTATCATAGGCTTCTCTTTCTTATTGTAAAATAGTCGATAACTATTAGTTACTATCAGTTTTGTCCAAGTACTTTGCCATTAAAGCACTATAATAAATAAATCCTTATTTCCTTGTCCCCTTTTATCATCAGGTAATACTTTGGCTTCTTTTGGGAGGAACATTTACAATGACTGTCAAAAGAAATCTTAAAGGAAAAATTTCAGGGATCAAATATTTTGTTTTATTGCTTTTGTTTATCTTTTTTTGTTATGTAATTTTGAGTATATATTTGAACTAGAAATTTCTCTCCTTTGGTATAACATAATTAGGTCTCTTATTCATTATAGTTTTTTTCTTTTCAACTGCCTAATTTGTAATGTCACATCAAAATTAACTATCACTTGATGAGTAAAATACTCATCATTTTATAATTTCCAAAGACAATAATATTTTACAGAATTAATTATGGGCAATTTGAATCCTGGAGAGAAAAACATCACATTTTAAGGCAATAGATAAAAAACATAGAGACAAAACACAATTTTTGATAGTTTAAATATAATTAAGCTATTCTTTGTGTTGGAATTAATTACTGTGATTTAATTTTGATTTGATATTTTTCTCTGATTATTCTTTAGAAGATGACTTTTCAAATCTATTTTTCTAGAATGTCAACAAGATGAACCTTAAAAATAATTAATAAACCTCATGTTTATATTCCTGGAATAATGTTCTGTATCTATCCACTTGAAGTGATAAATAAAACTGCCTTGTATTTATAGGAAGAAAAATTGCCAGCAAATTAATGAAGAGTTGGTTGACCTTTTTCAAACCTTAGTCTGAAATCAGTTATTTCTTTCAAACGACAATCAAACCCAATTTAAAGAGAACACATGGATAAATAGAGAACTCTAAGAATGAGCTTAGACCAAATCATCACATGTAAATAATCAAATCCTATGGAAGCATTCAGAAAAAAAAAAGTTCATTGGCTGGCTGTTTTCCAAGATTTTTTATGGTATATCAAGTTAAATTTCATATGTTCTAGATTTATACAAAGACTCTATGTTTCCCATATTTTTACTGAATGGCTATTTGCTTCTGCGGTTGCTATTGAATAATTTCCCAAGTTGAGTTTAGGTCACAATTTAAATAATATGTTTTCTATTTCATTTCTTGAGAAAATAGATATTTTTTAACAAATGACTTCTCAGAATACATCTAGATGGCTTTATGAATTTCTTTTAGTATTAATATTTTGTATTGTATTTTATTTTATCTCACACAAAAATGGTTGCCGGCAAAGGACATTTTAATATATCATGGGGTTATATTTATTCCTTTATTAGGGTCACAAGTTCTTTTGTCATATAACTCAGGCGTCTTTAGAAAAAGTAATTTATTTTATCTATAATGGTTTTCTTATCACTGATCTTCCATCTATATTCCCAGATACTGAATAATGTGGAAAATATACACTTTTTAAATTTTTATTTTATTAAAGGAAAAGTCTCAGCTGTTTGCTTAATTACTTAATAAAAAACCTTAATTACTAACTTTTATGAAGAAGTTTCCGTAAAGAAGTGTTCTCTATGTAGAATCATATTTGTGAAGGCACAGCATAATACCCTTAGTGGACCTGAGGCCTCTTTTGGTGAGCAAGGCCAGACTGGGAAAGAGAGCTGGACGGAGAATGGAAAAACGCAAAAACAAACTGGCTTCTCTGTCTATCCATGATCGTGTTGTATGACACAGACTTTTAAGGGGTCATCAGGGTGCCTTCATTCCCACTTTTAAGATATCAAGCAAGTTCCTCTTTTGGCCAATTCTAAGCAAGAACCATTCTGGGAAATGTACTTCCCACCTTAACCAACTTGACGAAATGCAATTCAACCAACTCAGCCTCTTCATTATAAATTTGGCACACATGCACACCTCTAAAACCATATTTAACTTCAAAATTCATAAACTAACAAAATCGTATTTCTGCTTTATAGGATACAGATATCCTACTTACCCCCAAAACATGTAAACCCTGCCTTTGGAATGGTTCATACAACCCCACAGACCACTTGATCCGTGTTCAGATGATGTTCATTTCTCTTGCAGTTGAAATCACACTTTGTTTATGGCTTCAGTGGGCAAAGATTTACATGAGTTCAAAGAAAGATGCTGACTGACTTCCACCAAAAAGACTGAATTTTTTTTAATATAATTTATTTTATTATCATTAATCTACAATTACATGTGCAATATTATGGTTATTGAACTACCCCTTCATCAGGTCCCCCCCACCAACCCCATTACAGTCACGGTACATCAGCATAGTGAGATGCTATAGAATCACTACTTGTCTCCTCTGAGTTGTACAGCCCTCCCCATGCCCCCCCAACATTACATCTGCTAATTGTAATGCCCCTTTTTCCCTCTTATCCCTCCCTTCCCACCCATCTTCCTCAGTCCCTTTGCCTTTGGTAACTATTAGTCCGTTCTTGGGTTCTGTGAGTCTGCTGCTGTTTTGTTCCTTCAGTATTTTTTCTTTGTTCTTATACTACACATATGAGTGAAATCATTTGATACTTGTCTTTTTTGGCTTGGCTTATTTCACTGAGCATAATACCCTCTAGCTCCATCCATGTTGTTGCAAATGGTAGGATTTGTTTTCTTCTTACGGCTAAATAATATTCCATTGTGTATATGTACCACCTCTTCTTTATCCATTCATCAACTGATGGACACTTAGGTTGCTTCCATTTCTTGGCTATTGTAAATAGTGCTGTGATAAACATACGGGTGCATCTGTCTTTTTCAAACTGGGCTGCTGCATTCTTAGGGTAAATTCCTAGGAGTGGGATTCCTGGGTCAAATGGTATTTCTATTTTGAGTTTTTTGAGGAACCTCATACTGCTTTCCACAATGGTTGAACTAATTTGCAGTCCCACCAGCAGTGTAGGAGGGTTCCCTTTTCTCCACATCCTCGCCAACATTTGTTGTTGTTTGTGTTTTGGATGTTGGCCATCCTCACTGGTGTGAGGTGATATCTCATTGTGGTTTTAATCTGCATTTCTCTGATGATTAGCGATGTGGAGCATCTTTTCATGTGGCTGTTGGCCATCTGAATTTCTTCTTTGGAGAAGTGTCTATTCATGTCCTCTGCCCATTTCTTAATTGGATTATTTGCTTTCTGTTTGTTAAGGTGCATGAGTTCTTTATATATTTTGGATGTCAACCCTTTATCAGATACGTTTTTTATGAATATATTCTCCCATACTGTATGATGTATTTTTGTTCTACTGATGGTGTCCTTTGCTGTACAGAAGCTTTTCAGCTTGATATAGTCCCATGTGTTCATTTTTGCTTTTGTTTCACTTGCCCGGGGAGATATGTTCATGAAGAAGTTGCTCATGTTTATGTCCAAGAGATTTTTGCCTATGTTTTTTTCTAAGAGTTTTATGGTTTCATGACTTACATTCAGGTATTTGATCCACCTTGAGTTTGCCTTTGTGTATGGGGCTAGACAGTAATCCAGTTTCATTCTCTTACATGTAGCTGTCCAGTTTTTCCAACACCACCTGCTGAAGAGGCTGTCATCTCCCCATTGTATATCCAAGGCTCCCTTATCAAATATTAATTGACTGTATATGTTTGGGTTAATGTTTGGATTTTCTATTCGGTTCCACTGGTCTGTGGGTCTGTTTTTGTGCCAATACCAAGTTGTCTTGATTACTGTGGCTTTGTAGTAGAGCTTGAAGTCAGGGAGTATAATTCTCCCTGTTTTATTCCTCTTTCTCAGGATTGATTTGGCTATTCGGGGTCTTTTGTGGTTCCATATGAATTTTAGAATTATTTGTTCCAGTTCATTGAAGAAAGTTGTTGGTAGTTTGATAGGGATTGCATTGAATCTGTAGATTGCTTTAGGTAGTATAGCCATTTTGACAATATTTATTCTACCTAGCCAAGAGCATGGGATGAATTCCCATTTGTTAGTGTCCTCTTTAATTTCTCTTAGGAGTGTCTTGTAGTTTTCAGAGTACAGGTCTTTCACTTCCTTTGTTAGGATTATTCCTAGGTATTTTATTCTTTTTGATGCAATTGTGAATGGAATTGTTTTTCTGATTTCTCTTTCTGTTAGTTCATCATTAGTGTATAGGAAAGCAACAGATTTCTGTGTGTTGATTTTGTATCCTACAACTTTGCTAAATTCAGATATTAGTTCTAGTAGTTTTGGAGTGGAGTCTTTAGGGTTTTTTATGTACAGTATCATGTCATCTGCAAATAGTGACAATTTGACTTCTTCTTTACCAATCTGGATGCCTTGTATGTCTTTGTTTTGTCTCATTGCTGTGGCTAGGACCTCCAGTACTATGTTGAGTAACAGTGGAGAGAGTGGGCATCCCTGTCTTGTTCCCGATCTTAGATGAAAAGCTTTCAGTGTCTCGCCATTAAGTATGATGTTAGCTGTGGGTTTGTCATATATAGCCTTTATGATGTTGAGGTACTTGCCGTCTATACCCATTTTGTTGAGAGTTTTAATCAGGAATGGATGCTGAATTTTGTCAAATGCTTTTTCAGCATCTATGGAGATGATCATGTGGTTTTTCTTCTTTTTGTTGATGTGGTGGATGATGTTGATGGATTTTCGAATGTTGTACCATCCTTGAATCCCTCGGATGAATCCCACTTGATCATGGTGTATGATCGTCTTGATGTATTTTTGAATTCGGTTTGCTAATATTTTGTTGAGTATTTTTGCATGTACATTCATCAGGGATATTGGTCTGTAATTTTCTTTTTTGGTGAGGTCTTTGCCCGGTTTTGGTATTAGAGTGATGCTGGCTTCATAGAATGAGTTTGGAAGTATTCCCTCCTCTTCTAATTTTTGGAAAACTTTAAGGAGAATCGGTGTTATTTCTTCTCTTTATGTCTGGTAGAATTCAGAGGTGAATCCATCAGGCCCGGGGGTTTTGTTCTTGGGTAGTTTTTTGATTACTGATTCAATTTCATTGCTGGTAATTGGTCTGTTTAGTTTTTCTGTTTCTTGCTTGGTCAGTCTTGGAAGGTTGTATTTTTCTACGAAGTTGTCCATTTCTTCTATGTTTTCCCGCTTGTTAGCATATAGATTCTCATAATATTCTCTTATGATTCTTTGTATTTCTGTGGAGTCTGTCGTGATTTTTCCTTTCTCATTTCTGATTGTGTTTATATGTGTAGATTCTCTTTTTCTCTTAATGAGACTGGCTAGGGGTTTATGTATTTTGTTTATTTTTTCAAAGAACCAGCTCTTGGTTTCATTGATTTTTTTCTATTGTTTTATTCTTCTCAATTTTATTTATTTCTTCTCTAATCTTTATTATGTCCCTCCTTCTGGTGACTTTGGGCCTCATTTGTTCTTCTTTTTCCAATTTCAGTAATTGTGTCTTTAGACTATTCATTTGGGAATGTTCTTCCTTCTTTAAATAGGCCTGGATTGCAATATACTTTCCTCTTAGAACTGTCTTTGCTGCGTCCCACAGAAGGTGTGGCTTTGTGTTGTTGTCATTAGTCTCCATATATTCTTTGATTTCTGTTTTGTTTTGGTCGTTAACCCATTGATTAATTAGGAGAGTGTTGTTAAGTAAAAAGACTAAATTTTTTACTTGATTATTAAGACACTCTTTGGGAGGTTTCTCTTTTGTTTGAGAAACAGGTATGGTATAATAGCTTCACCATTTCTGCCCCTTAATGGAGGCCTGGTTAAATACCTGTCCTGTGGGCACAGTGTTACTACTTGTCCAGTTGTGACTCATAACTACCTTAGTCCTTGCCCATAAAATATATATATGTATGTCTGCCCATATTTTCTTCCAGGAAAAGTGATGTTCTGCTCATTGGGGAAGACACGGTCCAGTTTTGACAAGTGGATGTGCTTGGGTTCCATGCAACCTCACATCAGTGCTTCAGAAAGCTTGACTAGCGTGTCCTTCCTGAGTGTGTCCTTCCTGACTTGCTAATTTTTCCTTCTGAATTTTCACTTCCTTGGATCACACATCTGTATTAGACTTAACTTCTTATAAGAAAACTCTTACCCAAAATACTTAGAGTTTCTCCTTCTGAATGAACTCTGACTAATCACATGTTTAAAGCCTAATTTATTAGCATTTTGTACTCATCTGTTTTGAGATAAGTGCTCTAAATGATGATAGGATACATTATTGAATAATACATAAGAATTATTTCTAAGTATCCTTTCCAGTAAACATATTTCATATGCCATAGGGCTATACAAAGAAAGGAATTTGGCATTGATATTAAAAAAAAATCTCAAATGACTTCAGAAATATTTTGAACTTAATATATATATAAAAGACATACCTCATGAGTCATCTATTTTTTTATAAGAATTTATGTTACTAACTCCCAGGAAGAAGAAAAGTGATAAAATTGAAAATTTTACATATTAAAAATTTGCCCATGTATTTTCATTGTACTCTTTTTTGTTTACCTGCTTAGAGTACCTGACATCATTTGCAACATAGCATTGAGAATAAAAGCATGGATTCTAAATGAATCCAGACGGACATAAGAAGCCCTATCCTTGTGCTTCAGTTGGAACTTACGTTCACTAGTCTAAAATCTCTGCTCTTCACTCCCCTCTATGTTTAGTGATCTAAATCTTCTTTTTCTAATATCTCATAATAGAAATATGCAGTAGTCTATATTTACACAGTAGTGATTTCTTGTGTATTTTGAAATGTTGATCAGTGATGAATATTATTGATAGGTTGCCATTATTTTTCTTTATTATTTCGTTTCATGATATGGGCATTGTCAGTTTTGTACCTAGTCCTTGTAAATTTGAGTTTTTTTATTAACAAAACTAATATAATTATGATATGTTTCAGTCAACACATTTATTTACATATTTCTTCCAAATATATACAAAGCTTTTATGATCATATTTCCTGTTCTTACAAGATGAAAAGCATTTTACTAGCCTGGTTGTATTTCAGTTCCCCCAAAGATCCATGTCTCCATTCTGCTTCAGTTCTTTCTTTTACCTCTCAGTGCATCGAGCAGAATTTCAGCTTCCAGGACATGTAATTTTGTTCTGAAAGGTTTTTCCCGAACTAAAGAAGGATACTCTGGTCTAGCTTCTTGTACGTCTGATGATAATTAGAGCCATCATCCACAGATTGTGGTCAGTTGGTGTATAAAGATGAGAACTCTTGCTCCTAGGAGGTATCATTCTGAGTTCGGAGTTCAGGCCATTTCCCAGAAATTCACAGCAGGATTAAGCTTTTTGGGACTTTCACTGTGGTAGCTACCATAGCACAGCTTTTATTGATGACTTCCATCCCCTACCAGTGTTCTATGCATGTCATTAATATACGTCCCCGGAAATCAGTCCGAGAAACCCAAACTAAACCAGAACCTGTATGCAGACACCCTGTTCTCTTCTGTTCCCAGAGCCTTTCAATTTGCTAAACTGTACTCATATTTCAAACATCAACTCAAACACAAACTTACTAGGAAATTCTTCTCTAAGTCCAATTTATGTAAATTCCAATATCATTTTTTCACATAAAATCCTTTATTTTTCCTGCATAAAAAGTTAAATATACTTATACATTAAGACTATCTGGACATCTGTCTGTTGCTTCATTTAGACTATAAATACTAGGAAGGCAAGAACTTTTTCTGTTATTCTCGGTATTTTATCCCCCTGGACCTGGCATGTACATGGTTTAATAATTGTAGAGAGTGATTAAAGTAATTAATTAACAGTTAAATAAATAAAGATATCTATAGGTATGGGTGCAAAAATACATATTATGTGTTTGGCATTGCTTGGTTATCTGCTTTGTTGTAATTTTGGTATAATAAGCTATAGCCACGATTCTCTTACTAATTTTTATTGATGTGTCTGCAACATTGTAAATTTTTTCTTTTCCAATGAAATGAAGCATTTGTAAAAAAGTTATTTGTAAATAAGTTGAAGTATTGATATTGTAACAGTGAAACAAAATAGATAAATTATTTACTAATATAATCCTAATTATATTTAGGTTATCTATGATTGTGTATATTTGAAATTTAGAAAATAATTCACTTGAAAAACTAATTTCTAATAATTGAAGAATGTTTTTAAAAAATTTCTCTGGAAATTTGTAACTATTAGTTTTTTAAGAAATTCATTTACTGTGTTCATTTATTAATAACACTAAATAAAATTAACCCTTTTTATCATTCTGATACTTGACATTTAGCTTAAAATAATAACTAAAGGAGTTATCATATTCAAACACCTAATATAGGAATAAAACCACGTAATCACAGTGTTGATATTTCAGAAAAAGCAGATCATTGATTCTGTTTGATTTTTCTGTAATTAGTCATTTTTGACTTATTTGCTGTACTTTTTGTCATGTTTTACACCCATTACCCTTAATAACAAGACTACACTTGCATTTTCCTTTACTTTTTGTAGAATCAGTCTCAAGGAAATAGATATAACAAAACTCTTCCTAAAAAACTTTAAGATAATCAAAGTAAAATGTGCAAAGAAGACATACATACATACATATACTTATGAACAGTCAGTTGAAAAGAGAATTTATAGTAGCAATAATGTCATTCCCCCCCATTTGTCTGCCTGCTTATTTCCCCCCCTCCCCTCCTTTCTTTCTCTCTCTCCACTGTCCTTTTTAAACTTACTTAATAGGTATATTCTCCCTCTGCCTCTAACGGTAAACTTAGTAATGTCCATGACTATTCATCTCAGTCTTAACTTCAGAGTGTCCTACAGTTACCTTAAATCTTTTTCAGATTCTCCTAAAGTCAGAAATGAGAATGGCCAAAGCTATTACTTTTAATAACTCTAAACCGGGACTGTTTTCTTGTGTCTTTGGAGCTTTCCTGCTAGGTTTCTCTAAATCTCTCATAACAAAAGTAATGGTTGTTTTTGTCCAAGGATCATTACCAATTCACCATGCTTTAGCTTCTGTCTCTCTCTCAGTTTTCCTGCCCATTGGCAAAGTTTCTCATGACAGAAACTTATGTATTTCTAGGCCTTGCTCTCTCTCTAATGATGTCTGTGCCCAAACTTCAATGGGAAGCATTTATTCATTCCTTCTCTCACACAAGCTCTGGGTGTGTAAGAAAGTCCCAGTGCGGACTTCATTTTGCTTCCAGGGCCTCTTTAGCATTCTTGGGTTGGAGACAGAGACCACCATGTTATTTTCCCATTGGTAGGAAACTCATTTAACACTTCCCAGCTGGTCCAGTACAATTACCCATCACTCAACTGGAGATGAAGTTAATCATGTCTTTCTCTCTTCCTTGATAGGGATGGGAAGAGAATCAAGGTTCACAGCACAAGGATAAATTCCTCTAAAGAATTTCTTGTCCAACATCTGTTTAACCATTTCATAATCTTAAAGTGAGTGAGATGGTTAAAGATTCATTGAACCTATTTTTAGTGACATTCTTTGAACATCCACATTTTTAGATGACAGATGAGCTTGAAATTCCATGCATATTTTTACTTGGCAATTAGGCATAAATAAGTATTAATATTATTTTAAATATAACAGATATATAATATGCTATCTTTTTTTAGTTTATTTTGATAACATTAATCTATAATTAAATGAGTAATATTATGGTGATTACACTACCCCCTTCATCAGGTTCCCCCCACCCCCCAAGCCCATTGCAGTCACTGTCCAACAGCGTAGTGAGATGCCATAGAGTCACTACTTGTCCTCTCTGGGTTGTACAGCCCTCCCCGTGCCCCCCGAACATTACATCTGCTAATCGCAATGTCCCTTCTTCCGCCTTGTCCCTCCCTTCCCAACCATCCTCCCCAGTACCTTTCCCTTTGGTAACTATTAGTCCGTTCTTGGGTTCTGTGAGTCTGCTGCTGTTTTGTTCCTTCAGTTTATTTTTTTTTCCTTAGTTCTTATACTCCACATATGAGTGAAATCATTTGGTACTTGTCTTTTTCAGCTTGACTTATTTCACTGAGCATAATACCCTCTAGCTCCATCCATGTTGTTGCAGATGGTAGGATTTGTTTTCTTCTTATGGCTGAATAATATTCCATTGTGTATATGTACCACCTCTTCTTTATCCATTCATCTACTGATGGACACTTAGGTTACTTCCATTTCTTGGCTAGTGTAAATAGTGCTGTGATAAACATAGGGGTGCATATGTCTTTTTGAAACTGGGATGCTGCATTCTTAGGGTAAATTCCTAGGAGTGGAATTCCTGGGTCAAATGGTATTTCTATTTTCAGTTTTTTGAGGAACCTCCATACTGCTTTCCACAATGGTTGAACTAATTTGCAGTCCCACCAGCAGTGTAGGAGGGTTCCCTTTTCTCCACATCCTCGCCAACATTTGTTGTTGTTTGTGTTTTTGATGTTGGCCATCCTCACTGGTGTGAGGTGATATCTCATTGTGGTTTTAATCTGCATTTCTCTGATGATTAGCGATGTGGAGCATCTTTTCATGTGCCTGTTGGCCATCTGAATTTCTTCTTTGGAGAAGTGTCTATTCATGTCCTCTGCCCATTTCTTAATTGGATTATTTGCTTTTGTTTGTTGAGGTGCGTGAGTTCTTTATATATTTTGGATGTCAACCCCTTATCGGATACGTCATTTATGAATATATTCTCCCATACTGTAGGATGTCTTTTTGTTCTACTGATGGTGTCCTTTGCTGTACAGAAGCTTTTCAGCTTGATATAGTCCCACTTTTTCATTTTTGCTTTTGTTTCCCTTGCCCGGGGAGATATGTTCATGAAGAAGTCGCTCATGTTTATGTCCAAGAGATTTTTGCCTATATTTTTTTCTAAGAGTTTTATGGTTTCATGACTTACATTCAGGTCTTTGATCCACCTTGAGCTTACCTTTGTGTATGGGGTTAGACAGTAGTCCAGTTTCATTCTCTTACATGTAGCTGTCCAGTTTTTCCAACACCAGCTGCTGAAGAGGCCGTCATCTCCCAATGTATATCCAAGGCTCCCTTATCAAATATTAATTGACTGTATGTGTTTGGGTTGATGCTTGGATTTTCTATTCTATTCCACTGATCTGTGGGTCTGTTTTTGTGCCAGTACCAAATTGTCTTGATTACTGTGGCTTTGTAGTAGAGCTTGAAGTCAGGGAGCGTAATTCCCCCTGTTTTATTCCTCCCTCTCAGGATTGCTTTGGCTATTCAGGGTCTTTTGTGGTGCCATATGAATTTTAGAATTATTTGTTCGAGTTCATTGAAGAAAGCTGTTGGTAGTTTTATAGGGATTGCGTTGAATCTGTACATTGCTTTGGGTAGTATAAGTATTTTGACAATATTTATTCTTCCTAGCCAAGAGCATGGGATGCATTTCCATTTGTTAGTGTCCTCTTTAATTTCTCTAAGGAGTGTCTTGTAGTTTTCAGAGTACAGGTCTTTCACTTCCTTCATTAGGTTTATTCCTAGGTATTTTATTCTTTTTGATGCAATTGTGAATGGAATTGTTTTTCTGATTTCTCTTTCTGTTAGTTTATCGTTAGTGTATAGGAAAGCAACCGATTTCTGTGTGTTAATTTTGTATCCTGCAACTTTGATGAATTCAGATATTACTTCTAGTAGTTTTGGAGTGGAGTCTTTAGGGTTTTTTATGTACAATATCATGTCATATGCAAATAGTGACAATTTCACTTCTTCTTTACCAATCTGGATGCCTTGTATGTCTTTGTTTTGTCTGATTGCCATGGCTAGGACCTCCAGTACTATGTTGAATAACAATGGAGAGAGTGGGCATCCCTGTCTTGTTCCCAATCTTAGATGAAAAGCTGTCAGCTTCTCGCCGTTAAGTATGATGTTAGCTGTGGGTTTGTCATATATGGCCTTTATGATGTTGAGGTACTTGCCCTCTATACCCATTTTCTTGAGAGTTTTAATCATGAATTGATGCTGAATTTTGTCAAATGCTTTTTCAGCATCTATGGAGATGATCATGTGGTTTTTGTCCTTGTTTTTGTTGATGTGGTGGATAATGTTGATGGATTTTCAAATGTTGTACCATCCTTGCATCCCAGGGATGAATCCCACTTGATCATGGTGTATGATCCTCTTGATGTATTTTTGAATTCGGTTTGCTAATATTTTGTTGAGTATTTTTGCATCCACGTTCATCAGGGATATTGGTCTATAGTTTTCATTTTTGGTGAGGTCTTTGCTTGGTTTTGGTATTAGAGTGATGCTGGCTTCATAGAATGAGTTTGGAAGTATTACCTCCTCTTCTATTTTTTGGAAAACTTTAAGGAGAATCGGTGTTATTTCTTGTCTATATGTCTGGTAGAACTGAGAGGTGAATCCATCTGGTGCGGGGGTTTTATTCTTGGGTAGTTTTCTGATTACCGCTTCTATTTCGTTGCTGGTGATTGCTCTGTTTACTTTTTCTGTTTCTTGTTTGGTCAGTATTGGAAGGTTGTATTTTTCTAAGAAGTTGTCCATTTCTTCTATGTTTTCCAGCTTGTTAGGATATTGATTCTCATAATATTCTCTTATAATTCTTTGTATTTCTGTGGGATCCATCGTGATTTTTCCTTTCTCATTTCTGATTGTGTTTATGTGTGTAGATTCTCTTTTTCTCTTAATGAGTCTCGCTAAGTGTTTATCTATTTTGTTTATTTTTTCAAAGAACCAGCTGTTGGTTTCATTGATTTTTTCTATTCTTTTGTTCTTCTCAATTTTATTTATTTCTTCTCTGATCTTTATTATGTCCCTCCTTCTGGTGACTTTGAGTCTCATTTGTTGTTCTTTTCCCAATTTCAGTAATTGTGTCTTTAGACTATTCATTTTGAATGTTCGTCTTTCTTTAGATAAGCCTGGATTGCAATATACTTTCCCCTTAGAACTGCCTTTGCTGCGTCCCAAAGAAGCTGTGTCTTTGCGTTGTTGTCATTGTCTCCATATACTCTTTGATTTCTGTTTTGATTCGGTCATTGACCCATTGATTAATTAGGAGAACGTTATTAAGTCTCCATGTATTTGTGAGCCTTTTTGTTTTCTTTCTAAAGTTTAATTCTAGTTTAATACCTTTATTATCTGACAAGTTGGTTGGTAGAATTTCAATATTTTCCATCTTACTGAGGTTTTTTTTGTGGCCTAGTATGTGGTCTATTCTGGAAAATGTTCCATGTGCACTTGAGAAGAATGTGTATCCCGTTGCTTTTGGGTATAGAGTTCTGTAGATGTGTGTTAGGTCCATGTGTTCTAGTGTGTTGTTCAGTGCCTCTCTGTCTTTACTCATTTTCTGTCTGGTTGATCTGTCCCTTGGAGTGAGTGTTGTGTTGAAATCACCTAAGATGAATGCATTGCTGTCTATTTCCTCCTTTAATTGTTAGTATTTGTTTCACAAATGCCGGCGCCCCTGTGTTGGGTGCATATGTATTTAAAATGGTTATATGTTCTTGTTGAATTGACCCCTTTATCATTATGTAATGTCCTTCTTTATCTCTTGCTACTTTCTTCGTTTTGAAGTCTATTTTGTCTGATACAAGTACTGCAACACCTGCTTTTTTCTCCTTGTTATTTGCATGAAATGTCTTTTTCCATCCCTTCACTTTTAATCTGGGGATATCTTTGCGTTTGAGGTGAGTTTCTTGTAGGCAGCATATAGATGGGTCTTGCTTTTTTATCCATTCTGTTACTCTGTGTCTTTGATTGGTGCATTCAGTCCATTTACGTTTAGGGTGATTATCGAAAGATATGTAGTTATTGCCATTGCTGGCTTTAGATTCGTGGTTACCAAAGGTTCAAGGGTTGCTTCTTTAGTATCTAACAATCTAACTTAACTTTCTTGTTAAGTTATTGTAAACACAGTCTGATGTTTCTTTATTTCTCTCCCTTCTTATTCTTCCTCCTCCATTCTTTATATACTAGGTGTTTTATTCTTTGCCTTTCGTTAGTTTTGGATGGTCTGCTTTCTTTGCTATGATTTTATTTTCTCTGGTGACAGCTTTTTAGCCTTAGGAGTGCTTCCCTCTAGAGCAGTTCCTTTAAGATGTCCTGTAGAGGTGGTTTATGGGAGGTAAATTCTCTCAGCTTTTGCTTGTCTGGATATTGTTTAATCCCGCCATCATATTTAAATGATAATCGTGCTGGATACAATATTCTTGGTTCGAGGCCCTTCTGTTTCATTGCGTTAAATATATCATGCCATTCTCTTCTAGCCTGTAAGGTTTCTGTTGAGAAGTCTGATGTTAGTCTGATGGGTATTCCTTTGAAGGTGATCTTTTTTCTTTCTCTATCTGCCTTTAATACTCTGTCCTTATCTTTGATCTTTGCCATTTTAATTTATTATGTGTCCTGGTGTTGTCTTCCTGGGGTCCCTTGTGTTAGGAGATCTGTGGGCTTCCATGGACTGTGAGACTATTTCCTTCTCCAGCATGGGGAAGTTTTCAGCAATTATTTCTTCAAAGGCACTTTCTATCCCTTTTTCTCTGCCTTCTTCCTCTGGTACTCCTATAATGTGAATATTGTTCCGTTTGGATGGGTCACACAGTTCTCTTAATATTCTTTCATTCCTAGAGATCCTTTTATCTCTCTCTGCCTCAGCTTCTCTGTATTCCTGTTCTCTGATTTCTATTGCATTAACAGTGTCTTGCATCTTGTCCAGTCTGCTGCTGAGCCCATCAATGGCTTGTCTCATTTCTCCATTATCTTTCCTGACTTCCCTCACTTCCTCCCTTATCTCTTGCATATTTCTCTGTATATCCATCAGCATGGTTATGAGTTTTATTCTGAATTCTTTTTCATGAAGGTGCTGCGTTTCCATCTCTTCAGATTCCTTCTCAGAGGGGCTCTGAATCTTGGTGATCTTTGTTTGTATCATATTCTTCTGTCTTGTCATTTTGGCAGGGGTGTTCGCTGGTAGGTGCCACGTATGTCAGCTGGGCTCTTTAAGGTTTGAAAAGAAAAGAGAAAAAAAAAAAAGAAAAAAAGCACCACCAAAAAAAAAGCAAGCCAAAAAAAAAAAGGGGGAAGACAAAGAAAAGAGAGAATGAAGTGATAGAAATGGAAAGTGGAAAAAGAAAAAAAGGGCAAGAAATAATGCAGAGGAGCAAAAAAAAAAAAAGCCCACCTGGAGTGGATTCTCTACGCGTGCTGTAGGTGTCGCTGTGGCTCCACTAATTCGCAGCCGCAGCCGTGCCGCTTTTTTTGTTGGTAGGAATGAATGGGACGCTATTGTTTTCTGTATAAAGTTCCAGCGTGGTTTCTCCCTTCTTTCTGTCACTAACGAAGGGGACCGAAGTTCCCCAGCACTTCCAGCCTGCAGGGCCGAGCCCGCCGCGGTGATGGTGTTCCCTCGCCGGGCCCCCCGCCTTTCCGAGACCACTACAAATGGTGCGCGCTTTTCTCTTGTCCCTGGGTGCTGGCTGCATGATCCCGGCGCCTTCCCGGCTCAAAACCTGCGCCTTCTGCCTCTCCAATGTCTGATGCACCACGCGATGTGTGTCAGCGCTCCCGGTGCTCTGGCGCAGACCACCGGGGCTGGTTATTTCACAGACCTTCTCTTCCACTCCCTCCCGGCTCCGAATCCTCTCCTCCCACTGGCATGCTGGGCTGGGTGAGTGTTCCGGTACCACCATGTCGCAGCTCTGTATCTTACCCACCTCGCAGGTTTCTGAGTCCTCCCAGGTGTGGCTGCACGCTGTGCACTTTCCTGTGTGCTCCGATTTCTCTTTAAGGAATAGTTGTATTTGCTGTGTTTTCGTAGATTTATATAGTTTTGGGAGGAGATTTCTGCCGCCCTGCTCACACCGCCATCTTCCCGGAAGTCTATAATATGCTATCTTAATTATAATTTATTTTCTGATGTCGGGTTTTTCTCAAACATGAAATTAGCATATCATTTATAACCTACAAATTTTATTTGTTAAACATTTAAGGGTATTCTGTAGTCATGTTGGAATTTTTTTTTAGAATATCTAATAGAAAATAATATGGGAATTTCTATTGATTTACATTTCAAACTTTGTATATAAATGTAGACATTTGTTTAACTTCATTTTTATCTTTCTTTCCTTTTAATGAATTTTCATTTAAAGTATTTGATATTTCATTACCTCATAATTGTCATGTCCTGCATAAGTAAAGAAAAAAGTTCTTCATATTTTTAATCTCTCATTGATGAAGGTGATATTCATTATGTGGCATCCAATGAACACAAATATAATTAGGAGAATTTAATCCATTCAAACTGGGAAATAATAGTTCAGAGAGTATAGAAAGGTGTAAGAAAACCGTCATGTTCTTACTCTAACTGATTTTCATGGAACAAATCCTTAAACACAAATATAAATAATTAGAATTTAATCCATTCATACTGGGAATAATAGTTCAGAGAGTACAGAAAGGTATAAGAAAACCGTCTTGTTCTTACTCTAACTGATTTTCATGGAACAAATCCTTAAACAGATTACAGAGTCCCAAGCACAAAAATTTAATCTAATGGCTTTATCAGACACAGTTCTTCTGAGGACCCCAATAATTATCTTATTCATGAGGTATCTCTTTAAAATCAGACTTTTACAGCTATCTACTTGTTTTTCATTTCCTTTCACAATCCCACAGGAATCATAACAAATAATGTTTAATAAACAGTGTCATCATCATGCTCTTTAAAATGGGCTGCACTTAATTTCTTCTTTCACTAAATGCATTGCTAATTTTCTATTACACCTGCTAAAATTCTATATCTTAACACAAAACCTGATTCTATTTTTATTGTTTCTTGATACCTCTATTTACTATAGTATTATATACAATTTAAAAAATCCCATGATTCTTGTTTTCATATTCAAACTTGCCATCCTTGTCCTCATATGTCTTACTTCAGAGTACTCTATATAAAATGTAAATCTGAACATCAGTCTCCTCTTTAAAACCATTCAAAATATCTTCTAATGGGATTTTCTGCCTCTAGTAATATCCACCTATAACCCATTACTTAGGTTGCAATTAAATATATATTTGTATTTTGCAAATCTGATATAATTTCCTTGCTTCCAATCAAATATGATTTTTAATTGTAATTCTTCTGGGCTATTGAAATATCTGATAGAGGTCATTTTTCCTTGTAATATCACCACTTCATGATAGCAACATAAGTTGCAAAAGCTGTTCAAGAAATACTTGTTAAAGTAAATTAAACAAAACTACTTGACATAAAAAAACATTACTTTCATCATTTTATTCTACCATTGTTTATAAGTAGATGACAGATTATGTTTTATATCATTGTTAGTGATTAGAACCACAGTTCTTTATTTTGGCTTGCAATCATGTTTAATGATATATGTACATTGATATTTTTACATTTAGAAAATTGAAATGCTTCCTCTGGATATAGTTAACCACTCTAAGCCTCAGTAACCATCTTTTTTATAACCATTTGTAAATTTGTTCAGGCCAGATTCAGAAATCTAGAAGTACTCGGCCATCTCCATATAGATGATCTCTAGATGGCTATAGTCAGATTGTTCCAAACTGATCTCATCATCTTTCTACAGAAATCTTCTCCTCCTACTGAGCTTTTAATTTATAAACTAGATTACTAAAACAACCTCTAACTGGATTTTCTTCCTTTAGTCATATCCTCCTAAAATTCATTATCCACATTATAACTTAATTGACTTTTGTATTTTAAATCTGATAATATAATTTCCTTGCTTACAATAAAATAGTCATTGGTCATCAGATGCATGCATACATAATAGTCTTGATTTTTGGGCCCTATGTTATTTTGTAGAATCAGACTAATTTATAGTCAAGTTCTAGGTCTTGCATTTATATGATTTTGAAACAAATTCGTTGTCACAGTTTGCTCATCGCTGAAATGGGATGACAATACAATAAAATTAAAATATAAAGTACTTAGCACAGTGGATCATAGAATCAATTTTAGGGAAAAATAATGGTCCATATGTAGTGGCCTATATTATATGGTATTATTTAAAAATGGATCAGGTTAGCAACTTTTCTTTTCCAGCATCATCTGATGGATTGCTTGCCTATCTGCCTTTAATGAGCTTGGAACAATAACTGCTTTTATATCCATTGTCATTTTCTATATGTGCATTGTAAGGCATTGCTCAAAATGCTTATTGAGAAACAAAAGGAGATTATGTATGTGAAATTCCTGAATAGTCAGTAAGGTAGCTTCATGCTGTATTCTGAATATGAGCTTTGAAGCCAGACCCTGGTTTTAATTATTGCTAGGTCTGTGAATTTGGGCAGTGTCTAATCTTTTTTAATTCTATATAGTCATCAGTAAAATGGGAATAGTAATGTTTTCCACTTAATGAGACCTGGTAATATATCAATTACCAGGGTTAATGTTAATCTAAAATCCATACCTTCATATTGAAAAAAAAGACACCTAGAATAATCTGAAATTTTTTGCTTGATATTCACACTAGAGAATCTCAGATATCCAATGAAACAAATGAAAGATTTCTTCTTAGGCAATAATGTTTGTTGTAAAATGAAATTTGTATACTTAAGACAGGAAGGAAAATAATGGTTTGTTTACAATTTAGAATTAAACTATACTTGGAAAATTAAGCCCAATTAAAAAAGCTTTGTTTAAAGGACAAATACATGTAAATATTCTTTAACTATTATATTCTGGCTTCTATGAATTTTAGTTTCCTTGAATAAAAGCATTCATGGCTATAATAAGCAATTAAGCATATTTTTTCCCTTGGTTCTATATATTAATTGTACAATAATGAGAGCATTTTTCTTCCCATCACATAAATATCACTGTAAATTATCTTTTCAAAGCTCAATGTCTTGGAAAGTACTTCTCACCAAAATAAAATAAAATAAAATAAATTGGGTAGTAATCTATTACTTTCAGGCTTTTATTCTTTCTCAAGGACAAAAGCAGTGGGAGAGCTTTACTATTTTCTTCAAAAATGAAATTGCTTGCTAAATTGCTTTCTATGCACTAAGTCAAAATTCTTTTAGGTATGAATTATGTGAAAAACATAGCTTTCTTGAAAATTACATGAGTATTGAAAGCATTTTTATAAAATAAAACTTGTGATTAATACAAGAAAGTTAATTCTCCTTGACAAGTTAATGGTCTTGATTGTCCGATGAGTGTTAGATATCTCAAACATATTTGAATTATGAATAATTCAGGTAGTTCAAGAAATCGAGATTCTTGGATGATCTTCAGTAGCATTTGTATTCTTAAATAATTAAATAATTTTACAAACCTTGACTTTATGAAATGATCACAGATCAGTAAGCTGTTTTGAATCTTCACACACACTTGCTTGGGCAAATACGTATCATGTTTGTGTGTTGGTTAGGCTCAATTAATTCTCTATATGAATATTGGGCATATTCTCAGTTTGGGAAGTACCAAATCGTTGAATGATAATCTTAAAGTTTTCTTAGATATGAAATGCTCTCAAAAAAGAATGCTCCAAGTAATTGAATTTTGAACCATAATGCACAGAAATACATTTTAAGAACAAAGCTATTTTGGGGCCAAATAGGATCATCAGGTGAAAACATACAGAAATTCCAAATACTCCACACATTTCCCTATTTAGCATGAACAAACAGAAGCCATGAATAGAGATGAAAATAAAAATGGAAGCTGAGAGAGAAAGATAAGAATACAAATGGAATGTACTGGAATAATTTATCTTTGAATGCACTGCTAAATTTATTAGGGAATCACTTTGCAAATTTTATTTGTGCTTACGAATAATCTGAGGATCTTTTAAAATGCAGATTCTGACTCAGTAGGTCTGGACATAGCTTGAACTTCTATATTTATGATAAGCTTTAAAATATCACAAGTTCTATATTTATGATAAGCTTTAAAATATCACCAATGTACCTGGTCCCTGCTCCACACTTACTTGTACCGATGATACTTGCCCTTCCCTATCGCAACACTGATTGGTGCCACAAAAATATGACCAAAGTCAGACCAACTGGAGATCTTTTCTGGGTTTTACATACTGAAAGTTGAAGAACAGTTCTTTCTATCCTTTTGCATTGCTAGGCAGGTCTGGGGTAAGGCACACTCGTTTATACGAATGCTCCCAACTCTGTGAAGGAAGCCATTAGAGAAACATGAAGAAATATCAAGCCTACTAACACATAAGAAAGAGATCCAACTTGGAGAAGAGTCTTTCCAGTCTTCAAGTACCTGGCTTTAATGCCAGTTTCAATCTTAATACTAGTTTTTTTTCTTTCCCTACTTTACTTATTTTTAAATGCAACCAATTAATAATCCATTACCCCTTATTTTGATAAGAATTTGAGCAAGTAGGTATATCACCTCTTTAAAACAGTTAATCAATGATGACTATGTTAGAACTAAGAGAAGATTTTACACTCATTTTCTCCTAACTTTGTTAGATGTTAAAGGCTTTTACATAAATACCTCCCACAAACATGTAATAAATTCATAAATGTAAACATTCCATGCATATGACTTAATACTCTCATTTTCTCTTTATTCCATTTCTTCATCTGTTCCTTCCTGCTTCATCTCACTATGTGCAGTTGCTCTCTCTGCCTCCTCACTGTTTTTAAGCATGTTCATATAATCAGATAAATACACAGACACTTATTTCTGAGTGTATTTACATATATTTTATGTTGATCATTTTTATGAAGCTGAATATTCACCTTGTATATATTAATGAAAAACAATTCTTGAATTTCCTTCCAATTAATAGTAGAATTCTACTAATTTGCTTTAAAAATCTCCTGTGATGTTGGTTATTTATGCATATTTTCCACTGTTGATTTTTTTTTCCTTTTTTCCAGTCAGTTTTAAATTTTTGCTAGTAGGAACATACTGTAACAAAAATCTTGTATATTTGCATCATTACTTACTATTTCTATGAAATAAATGCACAAGAGTTGCAATAAACAAGTTAACTTGGAAGAATTATTTCTTTGATTTTACTATATTATATTCAAGAACATAAGATATTAGAAACTTCTTGTAGATAAACATGGGATTGACATTATACATATAGATATTTTCAAGTTATAAGCTTTTAAGTAACTGTATGTGATATTATATGTATGGATGTATCTTATATTGATCTTTATCTTACCAAAATATGTCTTTTATCTGACTTTTCTCATTCCACTCAATAACAGCCCAGTCCTCTCAGTGGCTTCAATTAGAAGACTAGAGGTCTTCTTGACACCCCTCTTCCTTGTAGATGTCACATTCAATCCATTAGAATTATATATCCATAGCAATCCGTAGCAATATCTTATTGGCTGTTCTTCTAAAATATATTCTGAATCAAGAAACTTTCTCCACCCTTCTCAGCTTCCTTCAGGTGAGCATCATCTGTAACCATCGTATTTCAGATAATCTATTGTTCCTCCGCTTCAAGCTGTGTTGCATTTTCAGTCAGCCAATGGCAGTCAAAGTGATTCTCTTAAAATACATGTTAGACAGTCTCACACAACTCAAAATCCTTCAGTGGTCCCCCAAACTTCTGAGTAAGAGCCGAAGTCCTTAGAACAGCCTAACATCTCACAGCCTGTGGCCTTAAATTACCTTTCGGACCTCACCTCTACTGCTTTCCCTTTTGCTCTCGCCGTCCCCGCCTCTCTGCGCTCCGATGTCCCTTGAACAAGCATACCACATTCCCACCTAACAGCCTTTGTACTGCTGTCCCTTAGATGAGGGACATTATTTTTGACTCTTTGGGTCAATGGGAAGTTATGTACTGGGAATGTCATGGCTGTAAACAGGAGCCCTGCACCTGCATTGAGAATTTCCTTCAGTCTGCGCAAACTTTCCTGCTATATTTTTCTTAATAAATTTTATCTTCTATTTTCTTTTGTAATGTACTTTTTTTGGTGTTTATTTTCTGGTTCTCAGAATAGAATGTAAGTTCTACAAGGAAAGGGAATATTGTTTTCTTTAATTTTTTTTCATTACTGTATCCCCAGTGCCTAAAGTCCTTGGCAAATAGTGGATGTTTAATCGATATCTCTGAATGGATGCATCAATGATTGGATGAATAGATTCATTTCATTTTGAGTAAATTTCCATTCACTGTTTCTAAGATTCCAGTAAGAAGATAAATAACACCTGATAGACTTTATTTTTCCTTTCTAAGAAACTTTATGATGTTGGTTTATAGGATTTTTCTTTATGATTCCTTCAGTCTCAATCTAACACGGAATTTGATAACATATTTCAACATTTTAGAAATAGATTTTTAGCTACAGTAGAGAATTATTCTCTAAGGTTTCTTTTTCTTTTATGTTTTTTCACTTAAAACATTACCTTCATCTATTCCAGAAACTTTAACTCAGAACTTTTCAAAAACTTATTTTTTCACAGGTTAGTTCTCTTATCTCTAATTATGTTACTACTAGTGTTTATTTTTGTATGGCCTTGTATTTTTGTCTTTCTGTATATATGTCTTTTTTGGACTTTTGGATCAATAGTAATCTGGCAGTTATATGAGGCTGATTTTAATCTTTCCCTCAATTATTTCACACATAACTACTGGGTCACCTGGATTCACTACCAGCATTTTCAAGTGTCTTTTTGGAAATTCTTCAGTGGGTGAAGCTCCATGACGTTCTGGCCCTGATTCCCACAGAGCCTCAAGTTCTCACATGCATTCAGGTGCCCACAGTCTCAACAATACTTTAGCTCAGGATAGTCAGATAAATGGAGTTGAGAGTGGACAACAAAAGCCATATTTATGCTTCTTTTTCCCAGAGGTGATCACTTCATGAATGTTCTTGACAGAAAACTTCTGACTAAATAACTTCTCTTCAGTATTAAGTAAAATAAAAGAATTCAAACGGTCTGACTAACTTGCAGGTTCTGATTCATCCTTTGTTTTCATACATTTCACTAGCCACGACACTCCTTTTTTCAGCCATTGCCCCCCCATGAATGCCAGTCACTTCTTGCAAAGTATTAATATATAATAAAAACAATTTTGAGTTATTTTGCATAGTCTTGTCCAATGAGATCATCCTGCCTGCCATTTGCGTTTGAAACATGCATGGTAACAGTAACTCCTCTGGAGGACAATGTGGTATCCCAACATACATTTGTTACCATAATTAATGTCATGTTGATAACACATGAGAACTTTAGCCCTCAATCTCATTGCCTTTTTCTAGAATTTATACCAATGGCCTTAGAGCAAATATTTACTATTCTGCTGTAATTGTTATGTTAAGTGAATATTATGGTGAGAAATGTGGAGCAGAGTATAGAAATTGGCCAATAACCAATAACTGATCTTGAAAGCAAAGAAGTATTTAAGATGACTGTAGCCCCAGTTAACACCTGGGCTGAAATGTGCAAAGGATCCTGAGTTAGAACCACATAGCAAAGCTACTCCTGGGTTCTGGATTCCTCAGAAATTTTGTGAGATAATAAGTGTTTCCTGCTTTAATGATAAATTTTGGCATAATTTGGTATATAGCATCAGATAACTAATACACTGTCACATAAAATTTTGAAAATGTGCAAAACAATGTTATTCTTTGTATATCCATACATAAGTATTCAATGATCTTAAAAATTCATATGTTATAGATGCTGTGTTGAAAGTAAAGGTATTCCAGGGATAACACAATACTGAATAATTTTTAAGAGGGTTCGGTTAATGCTAAGAAATAGAAGACATGGTAGGTACTAAGAGGTTTGTTTTCTTCTCATTCATTATTCTTTCACAATGAGAAAAAAAGGAGATTAAGAATATTCTCCCTGTACCTTAAAAATACCATTGTACATATATGTTTTTCCCTGATATCTTTTTCATTATGTTTATATATCAAATCTTAAAGTATAATAAAATAATTGTAGATGCTCTTGTAACATAAGCAGGGAATATTTAAGGTTATTTAATAGTATCCATATCTTAGAAACACAACAAAAATTTAGAATGTCTTTTAATTTAGCTGGTATATTGGTATATATTGATTTATATTCATATATATCTATACATATGTATATAAAAATCACAACAGTACTTCATTTGAGTTGGAGATTTGAAATAGTGTGCACTCCTTTCCACCTGCCATCTTGAATGTTTTCCAGATTGAATTTGAAAGTGTTTGACTGTCATTGACACTGACAACAAAATTGCTTGAAATCATTTATATTTCTTCACCAGCTTCTTGTTAGTATTATTATTGTTGTTGTTACTGTTATTCATGAGGCATGGTAATACTGATAACTTCTTTTGGAAATCACAGACTTGGAAAAACAATTTTTCAATAGCCTTTTCAAAAATATAACAACCATGCAGGATGATTTCCACTTTATTAAGGAATTATAAATACAGGCAGATAAAATGCTTCATAAATCAGTACATTCATATTTTGCTTTTAAAAAGAACAGTAAGGTACTAAAGTTAAAATGAAAGTATCCCATGCATTAAGTAAAGAAAAACTCATGTAAATATTTCTAACAATTATACATGGTATTTTTTTCTTCTTTCTTTGCAAGTTTTGAAATGAACATACACAAAGCTTTCTCTCTGTTAAACCTCTTTGAAATTTGTAGGCAAAAGTAATATCTCTTTGAAAGCCTCATTAGATAGGTGAACAATTTTGTTTTCTGAAAGTAAAATGAATTATTTCTGGTAGTTTGTATAATCTAAATACATAATGGTGTCTTTTGTATTCACTGGTGTTGGGAGATGAATCAGGAAATAACTAAGCAAATAGCTCACATTGTTAAACACAATCTCTTTCTCTCATGCACACATACACATGTAGACACATAATCTCTGTCTTACATGCACACACACCCATACCTGATCTCTCTCTTCCTCTCACACATACACACACATATGCATATTCATACTTGTGTTTTGCAGTAAAATCATTGTCTAAATGGTCCAGATATGAGTGAATATTAGTTGATATTCCTGCAGGATAAGCATAAATTATCATTTCCAGAGAGTGAAAGGAGACTGTTCTTAGAATTCTAGAGTGGACAAAAAACAAAGCAAAATATTATATTGACTCATTACCTTGACTAAGAATATATTCACACAGGTGAGGTTGTTAGAGGAGGAATTAGGGAAAATCTTACATCAGTTTTTATTTCAAGGTAACATTGAGCCTACTTGGCATAATTGCTAAGACTCAAGCTTATCCCTTTATGACTTTATCACATGTTTTGCAGTCATCCTATACATGCCTATTTAATTCTCAAGAGATACAATGTGCTCTCCATCCTGTCCACTCTGCTAATGCAAGTCTTTGCATCTGTCATATGTCTCTTTTCTTTCCCTTTTCAAAGCCAAGACCTTGAATTTCATTACAACCACTACCTCAGCTACAATTAACTACTCCTTAGATGGTGTTGCTGTAGCACTTTGCTTATTGTAAACACTTATTTTAGTAATGTTTCTTTTTCACTTTTTTAAACCACTACTTGGCTCTAAGAGCCTAGAAGGTAGGAATTTTATTCCATTTATCTTTTTAACCTTAACACCTGAAGGAAGTGCTGCATGAAAACATACCCAGTGTTAAACCACCTGTAAAGGAGGATACATGCCAGACACTGCATGAAATACATAGTGTCAAATTTTCTAGAATAAAAAAAATGTTCATATATTTAGAGGTCCAATGATCAGAATTTCATTATAAGGTATGAATTTAGTCAACAAGAACAGCTAAAAACCTCGTCGACTGAAAAAAATGTAATGGCTTATTCAACAAAGCTCCATGCTACTGATTAACTTGGATAGAACTGTGGTATCCTGTTACCAGACTTAAATTTCTCTACCTTGGCAGAATAAACATAGAAAAATATCACTTTTAAACTCAATTGTTTAGTTCTTGTGGTAGGCAGAATTTTAAAATGACCCCGAATGCTCCACAGCCCTGTAAAATTCCCTCCCTGTAAATGGAAGCAGGGACTGTGAATATTATGGGGTATCACTCGCATGATTATGTTATGTTATAGAACAAAAGGGACTTTGAAGCTGCCACCATGATCCCTAATGAGGGGACTTTGAGTCATCTAAATGGATAATATCCTGGGGGCCTGACCTAATCACATTAAAAGAGACAAGCAGCAGCGGCAGACGCTTTCTGTTGGCCCTAAATGGTCAAGCTGCCGTGGTGTGAGCGATGGCGTCCGAGGCGAGGACCCAAGGGCGCTCTCCAGGAGCTGAGAGCAGTGCTCACCTGCCACCTAGCAAGACAGCAGGAGCCCCGTACAGACCGCCACAGGGAACTGAGCAGCCGCCTACGGACGGAACGGCCAGGAAGGATCGGAGGCACTCAGCTGACGTCCCACAAACAGCTGAAGCCTGGCAGCAATGACATGAGCTTGGAAGCAAATCCTTCCCCATTCAAACCTCATGGGACCCTCAAGCCCTGGCTGACACCTGGATTGCAGCTTTATGAGAACACTGAATTTGAGATCCGTATCCCAACTGCTGACCGCTGAAACAGTGATAAAAATGTGTTTTTAAACTTCTATGTAATTTGGTAATACAGCAATAGATGACACATATTTTGGTACCAGGAATGGGAGCCACTGCAGCAAATACCTAAAAAATTTGTACTTTGTCTTAGAACTGAGCAGTGGACAGTGATTACCTCACAATATTGTAACTTCCGTCTTGCTTGCAGACGTGATTTTTTGCCATTTTCCCTTGCAAGAGGCACACCGGCAAAGAAGTAAGGGTGGAGTCTGGCTGGAAGATGGCAAGGAGCTTCCTTCAGTCTGACAGCCTGCAAATAGTTGAAATTGGAAAGGAATTTTCCCTGGTTGAACATTAATAAAACCTCAGTCCTGGGCAGCTCAGCGATAGCAGCTTTGTGAGACTCCCTGAAGCTAAACTATGCTGGGTTTCGGCCCCACAGAAGCACCACCATAAATGTATGTTGTCACATATTGTCATTACGCTGTGACGGTTAATTTTATGTGTCAACTTGACTGCCCCTTGCTGCATCCGGATTAAACATTATTTCTGGGTGTGTCTGTGAGGGTGTTTCCAAATGAGACCGGCTTTTGAATTGATTAGACTCTAGATTCCTCCCCAGTGCGGAAGGTTGCCATCCAATCTCTGAGGACCTAAATAGAACAAAACATGGAGGAAGAAGAATTCATCCCTTTGTTCTTCCTGCCTTCCTGCCTTTTGAGTTAAGCACTTTAGTTTTCTCCTGCCCTTTGAACTGGGATTTATACCATCAACAGCCCTGGTTTTCAGGTATTCTCACTCAGACTAGAATTGCACCATTAACTTAGGTTTCCCACTTGCAAACAGCAGATTTTCTTAACCTCCATAACTGCGTGAGCCAATTCCTCATCATAAATCTATCTCTCTATCCTTCAAGTAAATACATGTAATTAGATATATAAAGCATATTGTAGGTAACATTAATTATAATAATTATATAAGTATATGATATATATAATTTATATATGTATATGTATTCTATTGGTTCTTTTTCTCTGGTGAACCCTAGTACAAAACCACTGAGTTTACAGCAGTCTGTTACACTGCACTAGCAACTACTACAATGTCCAAAAGAGGTTTCCTGATTTCCACTGTGCCCCATGCTTGTTTCTTCCTAAGCATTCTACCTCTCATTAATTGGCAACTTATTTGTTGCTCAATAAAAGTATCTGGAGTAATTCTTGAATCCTCTGTTTGACATATGGCAAAATGCTAGCGATTCCTGTCAGGTTTAGGAAGTAAATATTTCTCACCGCCATGGGTATGTTAGTCCAACATAACACCATCCCTCTTCTAGATTACTGCAATGGTTTTATAGGAATACAAATAATTTTTAGTGTATTGTTTGTCTCTTGGGATTTTCCTACTCCCCTAACACTGATGTTCTGCAATGTCTTCAAAGTGATACTTTTATAATGTAAGTCAGATGGTAGCTCAACACCTCACAACTGTTTTATATAGAAAACAAAGTTCCTCATGGGCTGTAGGCTGATGAGGCTGTGGCAGGACTCTTCAACCAATGACTGTCTATAACTGACTCCTACAGACCTTGTATGAGCACATTCTCTAACATGATTTCTTCGTTTATTTCCAGAGTCTTCCAGTCACATTGAGCTTAGATATCCACAGGGGTACCTTGTTTAATAATGTATCTTTTGTTGCCTGCCTTTCTTTTTCTGTTCTCTCTCTCCATACCCTTAATGATATTTCCTGGGATCACTACCCAGATAGATTATATACACTCAAATCATTGTCTCAAGTTGGCTTCTGGAAGATCCCTAATAAAGAGAGAAAATTCATATTGATTAAATTATATATTAGTAAATCATTATGTATATATAAAATTTTTATATATGGATGGGTGTGTGTGTGTGTGTGAAAAACAAACATGAACACTGGTCTAAATGAGGATATGAACAGACACTTCTCCAAAGAAGAAATTCAGATGGCGAACAGGCACATGAAAAGATGCTCCACATCGCTAATTATCAGGGAAATGCAAATTAAAACCACAATGAGATATTACCTCACACCAGTTAGGATGGCCAACATAGAAAAGACGAGAAACAACAAATGCTGGTGAGGATGCGGAGAAAGGGGAACCCTCCTACAGTGCTGGTGGGAATGTAAACTAGTTCAACCATTGTGGAAAGCAGTATGGAGGTTCTTCAAAAAACTAAAAATAGAAATATCATTTAACCCAGGAATTCCACTCCTAGGAATTTACCCTAAGAATGCAGGAGCCCAGCTTGAAAATGACATATGCACCCCTATGTTTATCGCAGCACTATTTACCATAGCCAAGACATGGAAGCAACCTAAGTGTCCATCAGTAGCTGAATGGATAAAGAAGATGTACATATATACAAAGGAGAATTATTCAGCCATAAGAAGAAAACAAATCCTACCATTTGCAACAACATGGATGGAGTTAGAGGGTGTTATGCTCAGTGAAATAAGCCAGGTGGAGAAAGACAAGTACCAAATGATTTCACTCATCTGTGGAGCATAAGAACAAAGCAAAAACTGAAGGAACAAAACAGCAGCAGACTCACAGAACCCAACAGTAGACTAACAGTTGCCAAAGGGAAAGGGACTGGGGAGGATGGGTGGGAAGGGAGGGATAAAGGGAATAAGGGGCATTACGATTACCACACATAACATGGGGGGGGGGGGCACGGGGAAGGCAGTATAGCACAGAGAAGACAAGTAGTGACTCTATAGCATCTTACTATGCTGATGAACAGTGACTGTAATGAGGTATGTGGTGGGAACTTGATAATGGGAGAAATCTAGTAACCACAGTGTTGCTTATGTGATTGTATATTAATGATAACAGAAGAAAACTAAATATCTATGTAGTATATAAGGATATATAAATGTACATGTGGAAGCTGAGTAGCTGAAAGATTAGATTGTCTCAGTTATCAGTGAATTGCCTTCCTATTCCAAAGTCACCCTTATGTAACCTTTTTGTGACATTGGAGCTCTTCCTGATAAATATTTTCTCCTCTGACAGATAGAAAAGTAGTAGACCATGTCAGGAGAGAGGGTTAGAAAGATCTCTGTAAGAAGGAGCCTCTTTTTTCCTGGCTTTGCAGACTTTCCACTCTTATAGGATGTAAGTGCCAGTAATAAGTTTTCTTGCTAGTGAGAGGATCCCTTGTCAGTTGTCTGCACGCCACCCAGTGATGAACAACCACCACCAAGTTTATACAACACTTGTTGGGGAGGCTTTTCAGTGAATTTTGCTGTAGCGTGATGAGTGGCTTCTTAGCAACGATACCTGTTGGATAGTTTCCTACTGAGTTTCAGTTACCCCAGTAGGAGATTGTCTTCCTGCTAGCCCCAGCGTGCAACACCTCAGCAGACTGCCCTGCCATTCAGTGGGCAAAACTTCACTCTCTTGAACGGGGTCTAAGCCTCAGTCTTAAGGGTTGGGAGGTGCAGAACCTGCTCTAAGTGGCTGTCCATGGCACGTGCTTTTCTTTTACTCTTTAGCTTTCTCTTCACTCATACTATTAGTCTATTTCTGATTTTACTAATGAATAGTTTTATGTTAAAACTTTCCCTACTCAAATAAGTGGTGTGACTTCTGTCCTTTAATGTATCTTTAGTAATACACCTGGTAAATATGGGTTGTTCAAATACTGGTCATGTAGTTTTAAATGATTTTTTGTTTGAGAAGAGAAGGAATGCTTTTCCCTAAGTTTCAAAAGCGCTTTTAACCCAAAAAAAGTTTTAAAATCACCAGTGGTCCATAGGCAAAAAACAATATGCAGAAAACCAGGGAAGAATGAGAGCAGATTGGAATAGAGATAAAATCTCCATCTGGATCTGAGAGATGACAATAATAAGTTTCCTAACCTTCACATTGGAACAGTAAAAGATGGACACTAGGAAGACATCTGTGACACTGACAGTTTGATCTAGGTAGATTTCTTTTTTATTGTAATCCCTTTGTCATCCAAATTGTATAGATAGGTCTGTTGTCAAGAACAATGTAGGCATTATATGATACTTCTCTATTTGTCCCTTTTCTGAATTATATGTATTACATTTTTTAAATTGAAAGGTGCATAAATATAATGTCACATACTAAGCATCCAAATGATGATAATAGTACATCATACATTCAAGACACAGGAAACTTAGTTCAACTTCAAAACAATTCAGTACTTACACCATTGGCAAAATATTCTTTTGTGTACTAAGGTACTTGTGCATAACGAATCCCTCAGTTGTCAACTTGGTTGTAATTGAAATGACTCTAATGACCCTATTTATAAGAATTCTTCAGTGAAGCATAATGAATTTCATTTCCTAATATGTTTTTTTCCTGGAAGGTTTCACAATATTATCTGGATGAAGTGTCTACTCTTGCCTAGAGGTGTTATTATGTGAAAAAGACGTTATAGATGTCATTATGATGCATAAATTTGTGGATGAAATACCGAATACTGCAAACTAATCTGTGACAAAAATTTAGTTTGATCATGATGAATATTTAATTTGGTATTATAATATAAATCATAGTAATTGTATTGATGGAGGTAATTTTATAATTTTCTTTTAAAACTGGTAATTCTGAAGTCAATTTCAAAGCTGTTAGAGAAGGTGAAATAAATTTTTTACTATAAATATGGTCCCAAATGACAGATGAATATGGGGAGATAACACACTGGTCAAAAGTAGCAGGAAAATCAGGGTAGCTAATTCATAGGCTGTCTAGTGGAGAAAAATAGTTTTACTGTATATTTGTATCTTAGTATTGTATATTATCAGCACAGATGATTTTCATACTCAGACCAAAAAACAAAGTAAATATCTGAAAGAGCTACTTGGGGAGAAATGCAGATTTTTAATTTGGGCAGAGGGTTAGAGGATAGTGATGGCTTAAACAACAGAAATTTATTTTTTCACAGTTCTGGAGTCTGGAAGTGGGCGATCAGGGTGCTGGCATGGGTGGGTTCTTGTACCCTTTTCTGACATGCAGCAGTTTCTCTCTGTATTCTCATAGCCTTGATGTCTGTGCCCTCTCATGGTGGGAGGAAGATGCTGTGGTATCCTTTTCTTATAAGGGCAGTAATTCCATTATGGGGGCTCCACCCTCATGACCCCATCTAAACCTGATTATCTCCCATGGCTCAACCTCCTTGTACCATCACACTGCGGATAAGGTCTTCAATCTGTCAACTGCAGGAGGACACACACATTCAGTTCTAATAGGGGAAAATAAGGCCAAGGTTAGAAATCAAGAACTGAGCTAAAGTAATCTTAAGTTTGAGAAGGCTACTATTAAAAATGCAAGTAGATTTATCTTTTAATTTAATCTAATTGTTTTAATATTTATTTTTAATTGAAGTGTAATTGATGTACAAAGTCCTGTTAGTTTCAGGTGTCCACCATAGTGAGTCAATATTTTTATACATTATAAAATGATCCCCACAGTAAGTATAGTTACCATGTCACCATACAAAGATTATTACAATATTATTTACTATATTCTCTACACTGTACATTACATCCCTGTGACTTCTGTATTTTATAATTGCAAGTACCTTTTAATCCATTTCTCCTATCTGAACCCACCCCCCAACACCTACTCATTCTGGTAACCAAGAGTTTGTTTCCTGTATCTATGAGTCTGTTCCTGTTTTTTCTTTATTTATTTTATATCCTTAGATTCCACATATAAGTGAAATCATATGGTATCTGTCTTTGTCTGACTTATTTTACTTAGCATGGCAACCTTTAGGCCCATCCACTTTGTTGCAAATAACAAAATTTCATTCTTTTATGGCTGAGCAATAATCCATTGTATGTATACACCATTCATCAGTTGACAGACGCTTAGGTTGTATCCATGTCTTGGCTACTGTAAATAATGCAGCGATGAACATAGGGGTGTATATATCTCTTCAAATTGTTGTTTTCATTTTCTTTGGACAAATACCCAGTGGAATTGCTGGATCATGTGGTAATTCTATTTTTAATTTTTTGAGCAGCCTCTATACAGTTTTCCATAGTGGTTGCACCAATTTACATTCCCACCAGCAGTGTACTGGGTTTCCTTTTTTTTCCACATCCTCAACAGCTCTTGTTATTTTTTGGTCTTTTTGATAATGTGACTCTGTGAAGTGGTATCTCATTGTGGTTTTGATTTGCATGTTCTTCATGATTAGTGACATTGAGCATCTATTCATGTGCCCGTTTGCCATCTTGTATCTTATTTGGAAAAATGTCTATTCAAGTTCTCTGTCCATTTTTTAATCAAATTGTTTGTTTGATATGAAGTTGTGGAAGTTCTTTATATTTTTGCATATTAACCCCTTATAAGATGTATAATTTGCAAATAACTTCTTCAATTCAGTAGGTTGCCTTTTCATTTTGTTGATGATTTCCTTCAGTGTTTTTAATGCTTTTAAGTTTGTAGTCACTTTTTTTTTTTTAGTTTTAGCTTTTGTTACCCTTGCCTGGAGATGCTGTTCTAAAATAAATATTGCTAAGATAGACATCAAAGAATTTACTGCTTATGTTTTCTTCTAGAAGTTTTATTATTTCAGGTCTTATATTCATGTCTTTAATACATTTTGAACTCATTGTATATGGTGAAGATAGTGGTACAATTTCATTCTTTTGCATATAGTGAAAGACTGGCTCTTCCTCATGGTATATTCTTACTTCCTTTGTCATAAATTAATTGACCATATAAATGTAGGGTTATTTATGGGTTCTCTACTCTGTTTCATTGATCTTTGTGTCATTTTCATGCCCTTATCATACTTTTTTCATTATTATAGTTTTGTAATATTGTTTGAAATCAGGGAGCAAGCACTACCATTTTTGTTCTTTCTCACAATTGCTTTGACTAATTGGAGTCTTTTGTGGTTCTATACAAATTTTAGGATTCTTTTTTCTTGTTCTATGTGGATTTCTTTATGTAGGTGATTATGTATTATTTGAAAGGTGTCTTCATTTTGCCTCAGAAACTAGGGAAAAGAGGTCAATTTTGGGCTACTCCACCATACATGTGTGTTAGAGTAGATCCAAATAATATCTTCAGTTACAAGCATAGACATGCCTTCATAAGACAGATTTATTTACAGACGTATCTCTCCAGAGGTGAATGATGAAAGTGAAACTCAGAGCAATAACTTACATTAATCAGCCTTCTCATTCATTCATATATACCAGGAGTTTGCAAACTATAGTCCACAGATTAAATCCAGTCCTCCACCACCTTTTCTATAGCTGGTAAACTAAGCATGGTTTTCAGGTTTGAAATGGTTGAATCAAAAGGCAAATACTTATTTTATAAAATGTAAAAATATCATGAAACTCAAATTTCTATGTCCTTAAGGTCATGTGTGGATCATAGACACTCATTCACATATATGAAGGTTTATTTTTGGAACATAGACTCACTTACTTGTTCAAATGTATGGATATTTTCATGCCATAACAGCAGAAATGAGTAGTGAAACCAGAGATAATATAGCCACAAACAGAAATAGTTTTTTAACCCCTGTTATCTATCTATCTGCATCTATCTATATCTATAGATCTCTCTATATATCTCCACACAGGAAATCAGAAAGCTGCCAGAAACAAAAACAAAATGACCAAAAATAAACAAAATAATCAAACCCAATAAAGATAATTGAAAAAGTAGGAAAATCTTTTCATAAATCTCAAATTAAATCCCAAATAAATTTGAAAAGATAGCATACTCAACAATCATGAAGAACACTGTGAAAGATCAATAAACAGTAAAAGTTCATAAAAATTTAACAAAATTCAGGAAATTATAAAATAATAAAAAATTAATGGAAAATAAGTCAGGAAAATCATTTAGGGTAAAAAATAAAAAAGATGGAAAACATAATAAATTAAAAATACATATATAGAAAGAGGTTAATCCAGTGGGTAATATCACTTATCTAATGAAAGGTTTGAATGAGCAGAGAAAGAGAAGAGAAAAATATCAAATAAATACAGGAGAAAATACTGTACAGGGTAAATGTAAAATGCAAAGTGCACAAGAAGACATAACTTTGCTAATAAAGAAACAATCACAAAAGTTTCTTTGATATGTAATGCATAGTGGCTTTTAAATTTTTAACCATTGATTTCAGGCTTATGAGCAATACTGAATGATAAAATAAAATGTAGCAAAGCCTTTAGAGATTTGAAGGCAAATGATTTGTGCTTAGATTCATTCCTCCAATAACACATGAAATTTTTAAATTAATGGACAACATAAAAAGATTTTCGAAATAATCAAGGGCTCAGAAAGTTTATTTGCATTCATCATTTGTGTAAAAAGGAACAACTTAAAGATTCTTAGAAAGAAAAAAAGAGAACAAATACAGGTTCTAACTGAAATTCAATGAAAGGAATATAAGGTTGATATCCGTGCAGCAACTGATCTATATGATAACAGGAATACACAGGGCTTTGAAAATGTTTTTGTAAAGACAGTGGACTTATCTTTTAAAATAGTATGATTAGGACAGCAAAAATTATATTTTTTGAGAAATAAGTATATATTTTCTCTAGTAGGGAAAAATACAGGTGTTGAAAATATTAAAACACACCAAACAAAATTTGTCCTATAGGAGCACATTTTAAATACAAAAGCAAATTAAAACAAAGTATTAAAGGAATTGATATGACTTATGAAAAGAAAATTGATTTGAAATTGTTTTCTAGATCAATTTCCTTAGAGGAACAAGGGTCCAAAGTGACACATGATTTATTTTCCTTTTCTGTGGGCCTAACATGCAAGTGATAAACATAAATTATTTAATGAATTTTGTGGAACAATCAGGAAACACAGCCATGCTGTGTGAATTAATAAAAAAAAACATGTGCCCTGCATTCAGGGACCTAGAGATCTTAAAATTTAAGCTTCTTATTTTAAAGGCTAAAAACCTGACTTGGCAGGCCTCTAATTTATGACTGCAGATCAAAGTAGTGACAAAAAAATCACATCAAATGCATTATTAAGAACACTCAATTTTTCAGTCAACCTATAGAAAAACACAAAAGAAAAATATAATGAAAAGTGTCTAAAAACTAATAATGTTGACAATGTTAATGTAGCCATATAGGATATATAAAGATGAAAGAGAAGCCAATGGAAGTTGAAATAATAAAAGTTTTAATTTCCTCATCTCATGGAACATAGATAAGTAACTGAGTTTAAAATTGATGAGAAAAAATACTGTTTTAAGTTTACTATTTTAAGATTTAAGGTTCACAGTAAAAGGGGCAGCTACCTTAAATGGTTGCTTGATTGTGTGCATACGCAAATCCCTTCTCTTTTTATAAATGTGGGAATGTATGGTATAAAAAAATGGTATTTTTAATGAAGTATGGTATTAAAAATATCAATAAGCTCACTAAAATTTAAGGAGTTCTCACACTAATTCTAATAGAAAGTGGGAACTAAGAAAAGTAAACAGAGCCATTGGAGAGGGTTTTGGTCATAAGGGCATGGCTAAATCATTAAAAAAAAAAAACTGGGTTTCAGTTTCCACCAATTCTTGAAGTTTACAACTCAAAATAAAATCCCAGTCCAGCCATGTATGAGTTTAATAAAATAATTTACCCTGTACAACTATTCATAGAATAAGGGTGCACAAAAAGTAACGCTCCAGTGACCTTTGGAATTTAAGGAAAATTATCTTAGGCATGATAAGAAAGTAGGGGGAAAAAAACAAAACCTCATTCCTGAGAAATTTAAGCATAAAATAGTCTTCACTTAGCTATGCAGTAGTCCAAAATTATGGAACAAAGAGTGAGATTATATTTATTCTTAGGAGAGTCATTAGTTAATTACTGCATATAATTTTCAGTTCTTTATGGAGGCCCTTTCATTGTGTCAGATTCAAATTAATTTCACAAATAAATTTTCAGTTAAAATTAACAACTCACAGTAAAATGTTATTAAGCATACAAGGAAAGAAACCTCCATGAATAAAAACCAGCAGAATGACTTCTGCAGACTTTGGATACTGGGATTTGAAGATAGGAAATTAAAAATAAGTACAAGTACTTTTTTAAGGTAAAAATACTTATTTTACAATATGTGAGAAAAACAGATACTATACTGAATGACTAGCCAGACATGGAAGATGAGGTATTAGAACTTATAAAAATAAAATACTGAATAACTGAAATTGGAAATCAATACACAGGCTTAATGTCAGTGTAACTGTAGCTAATGAGAGAATTAGTGAACTTGGAAATATATTTGAAGAAATGTTTAAACAACTTAACACAGATATTCAAAGAGATGGGAAATATGGAACAGAAGCTAGAGATATGGAAGGGTAGTTTAATATGTGTAATATCTGTCTAATTGGAAGTCTCTCAAGAAAGGAAGTAAAAAATGGACACAGTCTATATTAGAAAATTAGTATTGGGAGTATATCAGAAATGATGAAAGAAACCAGTCAAAACACTCAAGTAGCCCTCCAAAACATAAGAACAAGAGAAATCCACAGCTACAGTTGTTCTTAATATCTATGTTTATTAACAGTAGGTTAAATCTGTATGTATTCTGACCATAAGCCACCTCTTTTTTCACTTGGAGGGAATGCGTAGGTGTATTCCTCAGGGTTCTGCCCACTGGGACAGTTTTCCTCACTTCTGTTTCATTTGATTTCAGCCTCACGATACTCCTGAGCAGGTCTGTAGTGCAATGTAATTGCAGATAAGACACAAACGGGGCTGACCCATCAGAGAATCATGCTCCTTCTCTGCAAGCTCATTAGCAGGCCACACTGCTCTGAGAAGATGGGGAGACATCAGTTAACCGTGTTTGGATGACGTGTTGTTGGGACACTGATTTCTGATGCTTACGTGTGCCCTTCAGACCTGCTCATGCCTCATGCACGTCACTGCTACAGTGGGCTCCGGCTGGCCCTCCCCACCGTCGCGGCACTGCGGGTGAGAGGATCTACTTCGTGATTACCGTTCTGGCTGTTTGGCCACTTGTTTCATGATCTTGATCACATGTCCAGTATTTCCAAGGCTGACTAACACACCAGACTCCCTCTTTCCATGAGCATTAGTGAACCTTGGGATTACCCATAATGATCACAGATAGCATTTTCTCCCACCACTGAGGGCACAAGTGAGGGGTTGCTTGCATTGCAGCCTCGATGTATTACAGTGGCCTTTACTATTGTCCTGGGCTTCTCATAGGATTTATCTCCCACTTTCTGGAGAGCATGTGCCCTTGTAAAGCCTTCAGTGTACTTTCTGCTTCTTGCACCTATGTTCTGATTTGCATGATGCCATTGATACAGTGGCTCAGTGTGATAGTTCAAGGGCATGAAGTTTGTTGGTTTTTTTTGTTTCCGAAGTTCAGTGAAGATGCGTTTGTAACTCGCACATGTCACTGCCTTATATCCTGGATCCTCCTTCAGTTTCTCTGACTGCTGGGTCAGGTGTGTGTTCTGTGATAAAGGATAACAGCTTCTTCTACAGAAAACTCACATCCCAAGAGTAGAGGTAAAGATAACTGGCATGAGTTCTAGTCTGTTAATTTTCCCTGTGGACATCAAGCTCCATGTCCAATAGAAATACAACAGCTTTCAGAGACAAGAGTGAAAGATCACATCTCTTTGTAGCTGTTCTTTCCCTATTAAATCCTGACTGTTAAAGTGCTCAGCAGGACATCATCCCATTCCAGTTTACCAAACTATCACTTAAAAAACTGTCATTAATACAGAATGCCACAGGCTACTAGTGATGAGGCCCTACTTTTCATTCCATTAGTAGGAAAGATCTAGCCCCTAAATCTCATTGTGGTATCTGCTCCATTATACGACTCATGGTACTCACTGTCTCAAGTCAGGTCTCCTAAGTACAGACTCTGAGGGAGACAATTGCTTTTAGGGATTTTATTGAAGAGTGCTTTCAGGAATATCACTGCAAGGGAACTGGAGAAACAGGGCTGGGCACAAGAAAAAGTGTATCTTGATGGCAGCAGAGGCATTACCTCATTCCATAGGAGATCTGAAAGTGAGATGGTTCCTCTAGCATGGTGAAGAGTCGAAGATTTTACCCTACTTTCAGGCTAACAATTTATCCTTGCACAGTTTTATGGATGCTGACAGAAGGCATGAGCCTCCTGGGCCAGAGAACAGCATGAGCATCCGCATATTTGTGTCACTTCCCTTCCTACCATATCTCACGGGAGCAATGCAGTGGGTGAAGATGAATGGCCGCACATGCAGTGGGCTGAGGTACAGAAGAGAAACCCTGAACTTAAGAAGGTCATACCTTTACAATAACAATACATTGTATAGTATAGTAGTTACTGAAGGAGGCACTATCTCTACCTTCCAAGAAATTAAGCAAACCTTTCCTTTTCTGAGAGAGATGCCCTATCTCTATTTTCCAAGTGAGTTTATTAAGCACACAAGTAGTCGGGGCCTATGCTTGAAAAATGTGCAAAAATGAGAGAGAGATCTTTGGAGTATTTTCTTACAACATAGAGTTATTGTGGATATAGACAAGAGGGGCTGGCCTTTGAGCCAGCTCGTCACTGGATACAAATTGAAGCAATGTCCAGAAAGAGATTTGGCTGAGAGTCACTGGCAGTCAACAGTTCTGCTGCCTAGGGAAACAGTGGTTCGCTCTGGCAGCTGGGAGTTCTAGCCCAACGTGAACTACAGGCATTGCAGCATGGCCTACACAATGAGAATGTGTCCCTCTGCAAACCACTGTCATTCTATCTTATCCTATCAGTTCTTTAACCAGGGTTGAAACAAATATGTATCATCTGATGTTTCCTTCTAATTTAACCTCACTTGTATCTCCCCATCTTCATTTTATCCCACTCACAGTATGAATCCACATCATTTCATTTGTAGATATTTTACATCCTTTCCTGTTCTGCCTTTCTATTATGGTAGTATGTAAGTTGCTAGAATAAACATTCTCTTCCTTTCTACATCAAATAAACAGATGGCTGTTTTAACACTGTGAAATATGAGAGTAATTAAATGAATTCAGAGATAATCATGCAGATACTTTTATTTTCTAGGATAAGATAACTTTACCTCTGCCTACAAATATATTTGATTTTTAAAATGATGTCATTATATATTTATTATCATTTGTCAAATAGCTTAATCTAAACCAGACAGAATTTTACTCTGTTACAGGATTTTCTTAGTATGGTTAGGAGCCAAAAATTCCTTAGGACCCAAAATAAGCATTTCTTAAAAACATGGGAAAATTCAACTGTTCATGATTCCCATCAACATCGTGAGAGCAGGATTTTCATGCATATAATTATTTATTGCCAAATCTGGTTGAACATTTAAATCATCATGGAGATTTTGAAGAAAATAGATTCTTAAATCAATACTAATTGAATTCCAGATATCAAAAAAAAAAATCTCTCTGATCAGGCCTAAGAATTGGTTTTGAGAAAGTTCTTCAGATAATTCTGATTACTAGCCAAGCTTTGGAATTATCAGACGATATCAACCAATCAAACTCTTATGTTACATAAACTACTAATGCACATAGGAGAGTATTAAGCCCCTATTTCACAAAGGAGCTCATACACACAAACCAGCTTGTCTGCAGAAATTTTCCCTCTGTTTTTAGTTAAGAAATGGTCTTAACAATCATTAAACTTCTTGCCAAACTTTATCTAGGGAAATATCAATATGGCCCAAAGGAGTACACATCCTAGCCATTCTCAAAAGGACTGAACAGGTAGAAGGAGGAAAAAAAAAACAACAAACTTTTATTTTTGCTAAATTGATAAATGTGGATAGCTGTGAAATGTCAATATTTAAAATACTGATAATTTTTCTGTTCAGTAGTAGAGAGCTCTTGACAATATATGTAATGTTCAAATTGAATGCACGTTTGCTTTACTCTTCCATGTATTTCTTTTGATTATGTGTTAGACACATTTTTTTACATTAATATAATTTGAAATATAACCAAATGCAAAAACATACTAATCTACGTATGTTTATTGTGCATCTACTGCCTTTTAGTTATTATCAGTAGCATCTGAAACATGGTTAATTCAAAAGAGTCTCTTCATCCATGAGGTTCCATAGAAAAGATTTTTTTTTTAATGTTCAGGAACTACCCCGCTTTAGTGTCTATTTCATCCCTTTATTTAATTAATACTTAGACACTCCTAGTGGCACACACTGTCTCAGGTCCAGTTCCCTAGGAAGCAGACTCTGAGAAAGAGAACTGCTTGCAGGAATTTTGTTGAAAAGCATTTAAAGGGACATCACAATGAAAGAGTAAGGGAACTAGTTTTATTTTGTTCTGTTTCTCACTAGAATAGATAATAGTAAAATAAATTAACTCAGCCTGGATTGTACAGGTAGAATAGGTATAATCCTATCTGACATAGGGAGGTCAGATCCTTTGATTTCTATCGTACATATAATTATATATCTTAATTTATTTTTATTAAATTTAAAAACTGTCTCCCTAGAAAGTATTAGTGTTCAATTTTCTTAAAAGATTAGACTGAAAACTAAAATGAATTCACATATAAATGAATAGCACAATTGTATGAATTCATTATAGATTTTGTATAAAATAGACCTTTTTACTATTTGAGATATAAGCTATTAGTTTTGCTCATTTACCAAAGGAATATTTTATTGATTAAGCACATTCAAGTACCTGTTTTTTTGCCAGAATATATACACAGTACACCAGAGACTTTATTAAAGAATGTAAAATTTTTTCAAGTCAGAATTTTTGTTTTGATAATATTTTATGTAATAAAATATAAAACAATCTTATAAAAAATAAACATTTAAACAATTTGAACAAAACAAGACATTATAGAACTATGTTACCTAAGATCATACATCCTAAGCCAAATCAGTTTTAGGTTTAGTGTAGCTTATGCACTGGGTTTGAGAAATTATAAGAATTAAATTATCAGGAATTTGTATTCACATTTCCCTGAGCTAATGATCATGTAGGTTCAGATACAAGAATAACATATGCTTTAATTAGAGAATCTCAGTTCAGTATTTAAAGTCATTGATATTCAAACATTTTTGAACCAACTAAATAAAGCCAATTCATAAAATAATTATGTAACAAAGCCTCCTGCTTGGGTCAGAACTGAGATAAAGTATGGGCTGTGGTGTTAGGTAACACTGCCCCCTAGAGGTTTTTGGAATATTCCCAGTAGACAAGGTTCCCGCCTCAAGAAATTTAACTGTTTAGCAACGTTAAGAAACATAGCAGATGGATACGTAGCTCCTTCATTTCAAGTGATGTATATGATATATGAGAACCCTATGTAAAAAGAAATGGAAATCTATCGACAACAATGTGACAAGTATGTGGTTCCTAAGAACAGCTCTGGTGAAAGTGGGGGTAGGTTTGAGTGTCAGAGGAAGGAGGTTTCTGCATCATGTGGAATTGGCTTTGGACATTGTTCCACCTCAGCACTTCCTGTAAAGACTGCACTCTACAAGGAAGAAGTCTGTTCCATGAAGGAGAAAGTTGCCCAGCCATCAGAGCTTGCAACCTGGATGTTGCAGCTCTATCTGAAGTGGCAGATTATCAGAATGTGGGAGGTGATTTATAGGTAATCATGAGTGTAGAGTATCAGAGATTAGTAATAGTAAAAGGTTGGTTGTCATTTTGGAAGGGATATGTGTATGTAGAAAAGCAAAGGTGCATAGTGAAAATGGCTTGTAAATTGAATCAATGACTATTTCTCTCAAGACAGTCTCCGCCCTAAATAAAAAGAAATGATTTTAACTACGGTTTTGTAAATGGATGGTGATTTCCCAGGAATCCTGTTTGGTTAGGCTAGCCCAGGAGAATATGGATTTGTGCTACATAAAATAGAAGAGGCTCAAAATGCTGATGTTCAAGACAATACATAAAGTAATAGGAAAATTCTGTACTGCTAATCAATGGAGAAGAGGGAAGAATTTTCTACCTCTGAAAGAGTATTGCCAGAATTATTTATTATATATCCTCTAGAATCCTATTGCACAGTAAGAAATGCCTATGTTCTTATCCATTATTTTAATATATATACCTCCTAAGTGTCTCCTACATGTGAGGGATCAGAAGGCAAGCAGATTATTGTCCTTACATCACAGAAGGCATAATAAACAAAGTACATAAATATGTTTAACTTGCCAAATAGTGTTAGAATTTGAAGTAAATGAACATGGTACTATAATGTTTTGTTACCTCTGAGAAGTTATATTTTATTTTGAGACCTAAAGAACATGAAGGCTGAGCCATGCAAAGGAGACATAAAAACAGCGGCCTACTGTCAGGAAACAATAAGGAGTTTTCTAGGAAATGGAGGAGGATAAGTGAGATTGGAATACAATAAAGAGGGTGCTTTGTCCAGCTTTGCTGAAGCAACAACTCCAAACTCAACATGGGGGTAAGGAAGCAATTTTATTTAAAAAGAAAGGAGAGAGCAATAGATTGAAACAGAAATTCTATCCACCAAAGATGGAGAATATGGCATATGATTATTCAAAAAAGGAGGCAAATAATATTTCTTTGAAAGCTTTGAAGCCTTGGGATGATACTACACTTGAAAGCCAATGAAGAATATTAAAGAAAACATTGTATAATATATTTAAAACACAAAATAATAGTATACAGGTTGTAATCTGGGGAATATATTACAGTGAGGCAAGGAGGACAGCGGACTTACTGGTTGGATGATTTAAGGCAGCTTGAACGAGGCAAGTGGGGTTAGAACAAGTAGCTGGACCCAATGTATATATCAATATACATTTAATCTATTACAATATATTCTTATAACAATATATTGAAATATTGTATGTATGTATGTATGAGAGAGAGAGACTGTGGGATGGAGGGCTTAGCTCATGATTCAGAAGACCTGAGCTGTAGATACCATTACCTTCTGAAATAGTCACAGACTTCATCTATAAAAATAAAGGAAAAAAGAGAACAAAATTAATAAAACAAGTAATGAATGAATTAAATTATTACTAGGAAATATATAGCTAGCTTATTTATGAACAGTATTTCTACTGTTTTGTCATTCAATAACAATAGTCATAATGTAAAATTAATTTTTAATTAAAGTCAGGATGAAAAATAAACCTAGGAAATAAAGCTATGATGTATTTGAAGTGTAGATAATTCTTCAACTAAATGGTGACAACTTGATATTATGTGTCAGCATTTATGGCCATTTACCACATTTTCTATTTAAAATAAGTACTTGATTTATCAATATCTCCAGCCATAGTTTTATTTTTTGTGAAAGTCAAACATTGCCTTAATAATTACGTCACCTACATGATCAAGTTTAACATCAATAGTGATGTCATGTTGATAATATGGATAATATGTGCCCTGTGACAAGATGTAATAGAAAAATTATGTAAAAATAAAAATAATAGAACAGATTAGGAGGCTATTGAATTAGGGAAGTGGCCACTGTTAAATAATGATAAATGCCAGAGGGGAAAAGTAATATAAATTAAGAATCAATATAGGTTTCATTATAGCAAACTATCTTAATTGGGAAATTATAAATCAAACATAACACAATGTGAACATTTAAATTAATATTCAATTTCAGGCTTACTTAAATTTATCAGGTTTTTGAAAAATTCAATTTTGGAAGAGAATACTTTTGAAATTATGCCTTATTTTGAAAGACCTGTGAGAAAACACCAAATTAAGAAGAAAGCAGTGAGTGTATTGTGTCAACTTCCCTGCCATCCTTAATTATGAGTACTTCATTGTCCCAGTATAGTTTATAGGTGTGTTTGGTTGCCTACTATCTTTGAAAACAACACAGGTTCTACAACACTTTGAATGCTTTGGTTCTCCATGCAGAGAGAACGGGGACCAGACGGGGACCATTTTGGTTAATATTTAGGAGAAAGTCTTTCATTAACAATGTGAAACTTTGCATCTGTTTTAGTTGTTTAAATGTGATTGGTTACATAATTGTTTATTTTTCCTCCTTTACAAAACCACCTAACGTGACAGTAAAGTGATGAAAAAGACATAAACAGGTAATGGGAGTGGAGAGAGAGAGAGAAAGAGAAAGGGGGGGAGAGAAAGAGAGGGAGAGACAAAACGAATGAGCGAAGAAGAGGCGTCAGAAGGGTTGCTAAGGCAGGAATGGATAAAGGGGTGGATGAGTTAACAGGAGAAAAGGACAATGAAATTCAAATGCCTGCAGAAAAGTGGAAAACGGAAAGATACCAGACCCACTGCTATGACAAAATCCTAGAATAATTGAAAGAATTAAAGTCAAGACCGTCTAAATCTGGGGTTCACTTTGTCATTGAAAACAAGAGAACTTATTGATAGTTTTTATAAGAAAACTTTAAATTCCTTTACTCTGTTTTCTAACCCGTGACTGAATGCAGTGCTGCAGGAAATTAGGGAGAATTCAGTATGCAGAATTGCACTTACTTTTGCAATTTCCAGTAGTGCATCTACCTCAAAGGATTGCCAGATGTGGCCGAGGTTGAGATAAAGTTTATTTCACATGAAAACTTAGATGTAAGTGACACTCTGTTTAAAAAAGGATTAAACCCCCAAATCCCTTCCAATATTTTATTCCTCGTTCATGGTAGCCAAGTTTCTATATCATGAATGAGACTAGAAAATTCCTTGCTTTGGAAATCTGCACAATCCAAAGGAAGAGAGATTTAAAGGTATACTGACAGTTGGGATTCAAAACAGTGACAGTTGGCAGTCACAGAAACTAAAATGCCTGGGCCTCCTCCCAGAAGCACTACAGAAATTCCTGCCAGTTGAAGCAATCTCTAGATCAGTACACAGGATTGTTTGTTTTCTTTGTTTCTTTGTTTTTGTAATTTGGAACAAAATATTTTAATTTGCCTATTGGTCAGACAGTTGTGTCAGGGAAATGCTATGAATTAGGTCCTTCCTTTACAAATCCTAATATTGCATCTTAGCCAATCCCTTGACACTCATTCTCTCTTTGGTGATCAATAAATGGCATAGTGACGGCTAGCAAATCGTCCTTGTGACACTTCACATTTCTGTGATAATTAATGAAAATCCAGCCACTTATTATTGGAACAATAAGGTAGAAAATTCAACTATACAGAGTTGTTGTACTAGTGATGTCTCAGGAGATTCTAAAATGAGTAAAAGTACTACCTTAATTGACTTTATAGTAGTCAAAAAAGTCACCCATGGTCTCCAACCAAAATTACTAGAGTTATATTTTAACCAGAAAAGAGCATAACCAAAATCATTATTTTACATGCTCAATTTTAAATATTTGCCTCTCTTCCAAGCATTTTGGTAACATAAGCTTAATTTAAAAACATTCCTCAGTCCTACACTGAAATTAAATTTCAGGACAAATAGCACTGGCAAAGGAAGAAGGAGAGCTATGATGCCAGCTCAGTGTAGCCTCAGCCATTCTAGTATGCAGTTGTAGAGTCTACAGACATTGCAGTTATTCTATATGGGGTCCAAATCACTCCGCTTATACCCCATCTCACTCAAAGAGGCTCTGCACTTGAACCACTAAGGACCTGAGTGCTGGAGGCTGGCTGCCTGCTGGATGCAGTCCCCCAATATCTTGTGGGAGATACTGGGCAGAAATGCTCAATCTGTTACTATTCCTCCCTTTTGTCACCTGGTTATACTTTATCATATATGCTGGATTTATTGGGTGATCCTCCACGACTCCCTGGGACTCTCTTCCTGAAAGCAAACTTGGAAGTAGGAGACTAATGGGACCAAATAAGCTTCTTGCCACTAAACTTGATCTCAAAGACAATGGATATTCATTCTTCCCTTCCCCACTCTCTATTCTAGATCCTCCTTGCCTCTGCTTGTGCTGGTGGCTTACCTAGTGGATGACCCAAACTTTTATTCACAAATGGCCTGAACCTCTGGTAACTACACTCTTCTCAGGCCGGGTTTGCTGCACCTGTCCATTTACAATCACCATTAGTCAAGCAAGCATGAAGATCAATTCGACTACATCACTTGGGTTCCACATGTATTCCTCCCTGTTCCAAGTATGTAATACCAGTCATGCCATCTACTGACAGTCAGAACAAATCACTCCTAATACACTAGTAACTTTCCCTTCCTGCAGGTTCTGGGAAACAAAGCCCCAAGTGCCCAGGGTTCAGCTTGGCTTAGAGTTCAGTGCGACTCTTAAAGTCTCTCTACTGGCCCTACAACTTGTAACTGTAGATCCCAAAGTTGTGCACAAGGAAAACAAAAAGCCCTTCAGTTTATACTGAAAATAGTTGTAAGTCAAGCCACCATTCCTGTTTCTGCCTTTTGGCTGCCAGAACCATGTACACTTCCTATCTGGGACACAGCATCCTGTAGCAATCTTTGACTTAATACATGAACTGTGTCCTGGAAAATAGGAGCACATCCTGAGTATTGGCTCTGAGCTGGAATTTTTATGTGCCTGCAGCAAATTGATTCAACTCTCTACAAGCCCATCAGCTTCTAGTTAGCGTGGATGTGGCTCATTCAGTAGGTCTCATCCATGAGTCACCTCATATCTGGTGGCTCTAAAGTGGGTCTACTGATCTGAATATGTGGGACACTGTGCTAGTGGGTTAAATAAGCACTAATCTCAAAGATAGTCATGTTGGCTGAGGTCCTGTAGTCAGGAAAGGCAAACTGATAACCATAATATATGTCTATTTCTGTGAGAACAAATTTCTGGCCCTTTCAGAGTGCAAGGTGACTGAGGTAGTCCACTTGCGATCAAGTGGCTATGGATCTCTTCAGACCTGTGTCACTGTGTCATGGTCTCAGCACTGCTCTTTGTTGCTGATAGGCTAGATGGCCAGCACAGTCAGTACATACATAGGGGAGTCCATGATGTTCTGCCAATGAGCAGTTTCCATCTTTGTCACCAGGACTTCATGTGCTCCTTATCTCGGCATTGAGGTAACCCACGACAGAGGCTGACCAATGTCAACTGACCAGGTTACTTTGTCTATTTAGCTTCAGAGTGTTTCTTCCACTGTATTCTCTCTGGTGGGTGTTAACAAGTAGTACAGATGTTTTCATTCTTCATGTGTCTCCCATATGTCCATCTAAATCCTCTACCCAAGACTTCTTTGTCCATTACTCTAGTCATTCATTTTTCAGAATATGGAGCAACTGGCCAGACCATTCCCCACTGGCCAACAGTATATACATCGTACTCTGAGGTCACTTCTCTTTCCATAGAAAATGGATGAATAGGTACCTTGACAGAAACTTAGTCCATGGGTAGGTCTGAGGTCA